>JAQMYL010000033.1:1468740-1480160 GCA_030014365.1 Clarias pachynema | reverse complement strand
ATGTAGAAAGAAATAAACATCAGGAACCATCATGGAGTTAGAAAGTGTTCTAAAACTTTTGAACGGTAGTGTAAATTATAAATAGTTTCATAAACTTTAGATACATTTTTCACAGTCTAAACCTAACAGTCTCAAATTGTGTTAGATTAACAATTATTTGACTAATAATGTACAAACTCATGCACTGATACGTTGGAAGCTAAAAAGTTGTCCATCTTGGTTTAAAATCAGCCATTTGTTTTTTTCCTTCAGTGACTTCATACCAACACACTGGGTTCATTACAGGGTCCATTTTAGTTTTGTCCTAAATGCTCTAATTCATTTCCTATTAAAGTGTAGTTTCTGTAGCGTAACGTTATTCTATAAGCTCTTCTGTAACGCCATACAGTTATATACTGATGTACTACAATACACTACACACATACACACACACACATAGACACAATGCTTCCAGAAATAGAAAGAGAGCGAGAACGGACTATCGGCTGGTGATGGTGTGCGTCCAGCCGAGAGGTTCTCCATCACACTGATTGCACGCTGAATTAAAGAAGCTGCTCGCTGCGCCGTCGTCCGTCTTGTGTGGACGCCAGTGGATGATGAAGCGTCTGCTGCTGCTGTGATTTATGAGCTAAACATCGTCACATTCCTGAGAAAGGAGAAATCATCTGAAGAAAACGGAGGGAAACGTACAGGCAGAAATCAGCAGACACAAGCTAGAGATTTAGAGCAAAGTCGTTTTTAAACCTTTCGCTATAGCATACAAAACACATCTGATATATAACATTATGGAACAAAGACATTTAGACATTTTCAGTTCAGATAAATGAATCATGTGATATCGGTACTACAATAGTGCATTCTTAGTGATAAATTATTGCTGTGATATCGATATATTGCGGAAAATTTGTGTGATATTGACATTTTGCAAGAAACTATTGTTGTGATATTGATTCTGCAATTGTTGTGGTATTTATATATTGTGATAATTTATTGTTGTATCGAGATTGCAATTAATGATGCTCTATTACAATTTTCTGATATATTTCAGACTTTATTATACTGTACATTAAACGATATATATTATTATTGTGTTGTCGATCCTGAATTAAATTATTGTTTCATCAATATATTGTGACATGGTATTGTTGTTTAAATACTGTATATTCCAATAAATCATTGTGATGATATTTTAGTGAAATATTATTGTTGTGATATGAATATTGCAATAAATTATTGTTGCAATATCAATATACTGTGATGAAGTATTGAAGAATCACATTTGCAGTAAAGTAATATTGTAGTGTTGTAGTATAGAGATTGCAATTAATGATCTATTACACTTTTCTGACATTGTGGACTGTTTGTGGATCTTTTTTTTTAATAACTACAATCTTGGTTCTGTACACATTGTTAAACTTATGGTAAATACAGAATATTTATTATTGTTTTTTTTCTCCACAGAGGTGAAATATTTCAGTAATTGATCTTTTTTACTAAGAAAAACCACGTGAACGTGCGAGGCCTTTCAAAATTCAAGCAGTGTGACGGAACCCTAAATAAACCACTTGAGTGACAGGTGGAGGTCACATGATCATCGTGTAGTCATAGTAACCGCTCAGGCAGAGTAACAGTCTATCGGCACTTATCAGAGGTTTTCCCTAAAATAGAAATAAATAATCTAACGTTGTAGTGAACATGGACCAGGATTTAATTCCAGTGCAGTAATTTGAGATAAACGATAAGGAACACGTCCAATTAAAAAGCGAGCACTAACGTTAATTGGTGCGGAATGTGAAAACGTTTCTGTGTTTTTGTATTTATTGCACAGATCTCACTAATAAAGCAGCAGCGCAGCGTGTGAGGTTTTAATCTGTTTCTTAATTCAGAGTAGCTGGAGGTGGCAATTACATCAGCTTCAGTGTGCTGATGTGAAGGAAACACACACACACACACACACACACACACACACACTCAAACAGCAGAAATGTACTGTGAACAGTGGACGTATACAGTGGACGTCATCTTGTCTCCTCTGATGTGCGTGAGGCTGCATTTATTATTTATATCTGCATAAGATCGTGTGCATTTAATGCTACAATAAATTATATTTACAGTAAAGTAGCTATAAAGAGAGGGTGTGTTGGGAATTACAAGGAACAATTACAAGGTGTAAAGCTGCAAAGGAAACATTTTCAGCTTTACACCTGACACTGGAGACTCCTTCCATGAACAGAAAACGCTGACACCTTTTGTTTCTAAGGAGCGGTTACTATAGCAACAATAACGTATCAGAACGAGCGCACTAATATAACCCCGCACTACTGTCGGTGCTCCTGATCTAGAGTATTAATCAACACCTCTTGGCTTCGACCAATAAGAATATGTGGTAGAAATGCGGTAAGCTGCGATGTAGCGGCACACGCTTGCTGAGATGCTGAGCGTAACAGCTGGAAGCCAGATGCAGAATCGAACATGCGGAAAAGTACATTTTTATGTAAATTTTGTGACAATTTGACAAATGAGCAAACAACACCTGAGAACACGGTCTGGGGAAATTATAACGCAGGGCACTTACACCCCAGGAGCTTAAGAAATAAATAAATAACAGTCATTTTATATAAAGAATTGCACAAACTGTCTATACTACAGTGTGTACATGCCTACTGGTTCTTTAATTCTTTATTTTAAACTCTTTACATTTTTTTATTTTATTTTAAAGTTCTACATAGACCAGCGTGTTCCCCTATCCCTTATCTATCCCCCCCCCCAAAAAAAACACTTAAACATGTGGAACAAGTCTGTTTCCTTCTGTTTCCTTGCTTTGGGAACTGTTTAAGATTCTACGGGTTACAAACAGAACCCATTTTATTGGGCTTGTATTGGGCAAGTATCTTTATCCACTGAACCTTTAAGAGTCTGTTCTCCTAGAAGGACTTTGACTTCTTCAAATTTGAAATTTCAATATAAAATCCTACAAATCCTAAAATCCAGTTTCTGTATAAGATCAAGGCTCGAAATAACAGGAAGCATTAACAGAACCCTTTGGTTTGGTACAGATTTGGAAAACATGGAATATTTTTCCCACAAAGTTTTCTTTGTGGAAATTGAAAACAGCATGCTTGATTGAAGAACCCTCGATTATGCAATGACCCACAAGAACTCTTATTTTGCTTAGAGAATAAACTCCCTACAAAGTTTTAAACTAAGAATTCTACAATTGTCTCTTTAGAGGAAACTACTGTAAGAACCCTTAATTATCCACTTAACCCTTGACCCATCCCCTATGCCCTTGCTAAAGGGCGTCTACAGTATCATTGAATTCCAAAGACTGTTGAATTTTTACCATGCAACTTGACGTGTTTTAGTGATCTCAATTCATGATTTTTTTTCCCGTACACATATCTTCCACAAAGTTCCACGGTTCAGCACTGTCGTTCCAGGTTTTGATAATGTCTTGAAGGGTTCTTAAGCCATTTCCAGTCATTTCAAATTTCCTTAGTTGTCTTTGTTTGATACAGCCCAATAATTTAACCCTTGCGAGTTATTTTTTTGGCCAGGCAGTGCAGAACTCTTTATTGGAAGCTAGGAATTTATTTTAACTTATAGTTTGGTACGGTCAGAAAAAGTACAACCCTTAAGGCTTTTCTGGTTGTCTCTTGGGGAACCCTTAAAGATTCTATGTAGAATCCACGAACAAACTGTTTAGGTTCAAGTAGAAACCAATTAGTAGGCTATGAACCCTTAAAAACCCTTAGGAATGCAGTAGAAACAGGTAAGGATGTGGTTCCCCTCGGCCACTTCATTGTTGCTGTGTCAATGGAGTTCTCACAGCGCCCTCTTCAGGCTTGTGCTATGACCATGTTAGGTCCATGCCACGTTTTAGAAGATGGCATTAAGCTCATATTACATCGTTCTAGTGCTCACCACATTTATGGTGATTGACATCTGTGGCACGCTTGGAGAATATACTCGTTCCAATTCCTCACATCATCAGTACGTTGTAGTCTTTATACCAACCCGCTGGATGCAATGACAATATAGTAAGCACATAATAAGCAGCTGGTACGGTCAGACGTAGTAACAACTCGGGTCGATCTCATTGGACCTGGTGAGGATGTGATCATGTGTGCGAGAGGAAATTAGAGACAACATGATAGACGAGTTAAGACCCTTACAGGGACGTGGATAGGAAGCAGTATGAACTTGATAAATGCACGTTTTTCCACCCGTTCCCGCTGCATTCTTCGATATTTTTAGGACGCTGTGGGAACTTCATGGCTTCTGTCAGACTCCTTGTGACAGGGAGACAGAGGATTTATAAAAATTAAAAATAAAAAAACACCCAAATGAATGAAATTCTGTCTTCTGTAGCTCTAACAGTTGTTTAAACTCTGAAATAAACCTCTAAACAGCCCCTGAGAGAGTTTTTATTTTCACCTTGCTGTTGTTGTTTTTTTCTGCCCAAATCCGATTATTTTTAGCGAAGCTGCCGAGGTGAACTGATGCAATCGTCTGCAAATCCCTCAAGCCCTGATGACCGCTTTTTGAGGTCGTTCATGTCTCCAGACGCCGGAGTGTGATGGGTTCTGACAGGACCATTCTCCAAACACACACACACACACATACACACACACACCACACACACACAGGCTGGAGGCTGGTCATTGAATATTCTACATTTCTGCTCTCCAAGCTAACCTTTTAGAAATGTTAGAACTCTAATGAACGGTTCATTTTGTCCTTCTGGGCTAAAAGTGTTTCTACTATTTCTAATATTTTATCCATGGAACCACTAAAGAACTATAGACGAATACTTCTAAATTTAGAGCGCATGAGAAATATCTGCATCGTTCCTCTGTAGGAGCTGTCAAAGACTCCATAGCAACACCTGCAAGACCATAAATAGGTTTAATAAATGGTTCCACATAGAACATGTGTTCCAGTATAGAACTGTCTAAGGCGCCCTCTTAAACAGTCGTTTGAGAGTCCAAACTCAACATTTAGAATGTTTAAATTGTTGAGGATAATAAAATAAAACCCTAAAACCAAACCTGTGTTCCTCTGTTAGAAATCATTTCACTTAGGATGGTTTTGAGGCTATGAACCCATCACCAACCTTTCTCAGATTCAACACTCTTGTGTACAGGAAATAACTGTACATAAAGAACCTTACCGGTTCTTGTCTCTCTTATTGGAAGTCTGAAAGATTCTACGTAAGAAATTGACAATAAAATATTTTCCTATAGGGAAGTTTATCAGGTTGAAGCACTGTAGAAAGATAATTAAATTATCCTCAGAACCTCAAAAGAACTCCAGAGAATTTTTATTATTTTTTTGGTTTTTAGCTTTAAAGATTTTTGGCAGCTTTAAATGAGGAACACTACGGGGTTAAACATGTACTAGGTGTAAATTAATGCATTGTGAAGTGTCGTCTCCTTTGTGTTACTTTTTCATACATTGTTAATCTCTTAGAGCAAAATATTGAAAATTTTAGCACCAAAAAATTTTTATCCATAAGAGAATTCTACACCTATAAAATTACTACATCTCCGCAGTGTAATAATGCTAAAAATATATTATAAAAATAAAGGTAACAATCCAGAAAGATGATGAGGAAATAAGTATCTGGCGCTGTATTCTCGCTGGACTTAGCGTCTACATGTTTTTTTTATATCCTGCTAGCAGAACTAGCAGGTTTATGGACAATGCAATAACAAACAAAAGGCCAGACTAGCTAGCTAGCTTCATAGCACGCGGCAGATACGCAGCCTCTGTAGCAAAGTTCAACCTCCAAAATCTTCCTCGGCGGCTCAAAGACTGATAATTAGATTTTTAGTTTTAAATGAGCATCTTGTCATGTTCTTCATGATGATCAGCTGGGACCAAAGAATAATACGAAATGATGGACAATATTTCTCTGTGGCTGATGAGTTTTCTTTTTTTTTTTATTAGTCAGCGATAAAAAAGGCACGAATTACACTGTTGATCAAAACATGCTAGCTATCTAGCTATTGAGCATTTTTTTTATTTGTTTGTTCCATTTTTTTCACAAAAGTTCCTTCCTGCTCATCACGGACTTCAGAATTTAATTTTCTTGAAATACAGAGACTTTATCTGGACAATTTCACTTTGCCAAAGAAATATTTGTAAGCTAACCTTTAGATATTTTAACCTTTAAAGAATTGTTAAAAAAAAAAACCTTAGTAAACCCAGTACATCTTCATCATCATCAGCATCAGGATCAGCAGACTACCTCTGACACTGACACTAGAGTCTCCTTCAACTATGATACATAAGGACAGTTCTCCCTTCAGAAAACGTTGATGCTGTTGCTATTGAAAGAATAACACATTAGAAGGAGCGCACTGATATGAACCTGAGACTTGCAGCTACGCTTCCATCAGAGCTGCTGCAAATCCTAAAGCTGTCTCAACGAAGTCAATTTTACAGTATCTTCTATGAAGACAATCCATTTTCCAAAAAGTGTCCAGAATCCTAAGGTTTCCATCACGGAGAGAAAAAAAATCGTCCTCTACGCTTTTGGATTCCAGAGCGATCCGTTCTTTAGCTCACGGTAACGACATCACTTAGATCCATTAAAATCTGTAAAATTCCTTCCCTGATGGAGCAGTTTTCCGTATCAGACAGGATTCCAAATCAGCCACCGAAGTCACTGATCCGAGAGCGAGCCGAAGCATTCAAGGCACTCAAATCCAAACCAGTCCGGAGCTCTCCGGCTCTCCAGCCACACCGGTCGAGAGAGCCGAGATGAGACAGTAATAAAAGGAAGCCGATGCTGCAGCACGCTCGGATTTGGAGTCTCCCGCTTCATCCGGCTTTTCCCACGCCTCAGGATTTCCCTGATGTAGAATGTAGAGGATCAGCCACGTCGTCCTCGGAGCAGAGAGGACACCCAACCAGAGTCTTCACGGTTCTCAGAGGGGACGTGAGAACCTGCATCGTGCGTGATCTCTGCCGGAGTTAGAGGAGAAGGGGATCCGGGATCAGGCGGATGGAGGGAACGTGCTGTTCCTCTCACGTGAGCTGGATGGCAGCAGTACGACTCGGAAATGATCGAGACAGGAGACGCTTTATCTGTGAGGAGGAGAGAGACGGGAGTGTGAAGTAATGTCAGACTCAAGCGTTAATTAAATGTTCTGAAGGAGGAACAGAACAGAATGCGTCCTACTGAATTGTCTCTCACACACACACACACACACACACAGTCTGCACCAGCGTTTATTACACACGAATATAAAGATATATTTATATAAAATTTCACAAATTACCCATCTCTCTCTCTCTCTATCTCTCTCTCTCTGCAGGTCTTTGTTATACCTTGTCTTTCTTCTCCTCTGACATTTCCTTTCTTTCTTTAAATCAGTATTCTGTCCTCAAGCATTCTATTTCTCTTTATAGTTTTTAGGTTTTTTTCTTGGGTTTCTTTTTTATTGCTCTCATATTTTTATTTTACTACATTTTTTGGCTGCTTCATCCATTTTTCCTTCTCATTCCTTACTTAATTACTTCATCCATTCCTCCTTTTTAGCTCCATTTTTTCAGTAAAATATTATAATAACAAATAATTAAAAATAATAACAAATAACCAATGAAGAAGCCAAATAAATGGAAATAGCATCAGGCAAGTGATGGCAAATTGGGTCTGGCAAGTTACCATGGCAACCGGGCCAGACTCAACAAATGCTGACGATGAGACTGTCTGCGTGTAGACACACACGCACACACACACACACACACACACACACACACACACACACACACACACACACTTATTTGAATATCAGATACACTTTATTTGTTTTGAATAAAATTAACTAGGTATACATGTAGTGTGTAGTGTGTGTGTAGTGTGTGTTGTGATTGATGCTTCTTTTGGATGATAAATAATCAGAGTTAATGAGAAGCAGAAGAAACGAATATAAATAGAGTAAATTAGCATAACTGTAACAGAAGGGTTTAACTGTTTGATCTTCAGCAAGAATTAATGCTCCTTTATTATTATTATTATTATTATTATTATTATTATTATTATATTAATTATTTAGTTTATTACTCAATAATACATTAAAGCCACACACACCACACATGTTTATACACTGGGCAGGAAAAGAGTGATAAATGGAAAGATGATGGAAAATTAGGAAGCATGAATTTAAGAAAGGAGGTGAAAAGTAAAGGATGAGGAATACAAGAACCTAAAAAAAAAAAACAGAAAAAATAGAAACAAAAATATTGAGGAAAGGAAGGAAAGAAGGACTTTAAGAAATTAAGGAAGAAGGGCAGGACAAAAATGAGGAAGGAAACGAGGATTTAAGAAAGGAAGAAAAAATGAAATAGAACAGGAAAGATGGATGAATGGAGGAGGGAGGAAGAAATGAATAAAGGATTTAAGAAAAGGAAGAAAGGCAGGGGAAAAAAGAATTACTGGAAAGAAGGTAGAAAATAAATAAAGAAGAAATGGGAGGAACTAATGGGAAGAAGATAAGATATGAAAGAATGAAGGCAGGAAGAAAAAATAATAAAGCAAGAAAAATGGGAAGAAATGAAGGAGGAAAGCAAGAGAGAATGTGAAGGATGGAAAGGAAAAAGAAAAGAATAGAAAAGAAAAGAAAGTAAATTAGGAGATATATATTTTTGGGAGGAAGTACTACACATAAGGAACACAATGAAGAAAAAGAGAGAGAGAAATTAAAAATAGGATTAGAACAAAATGAAAACAAGAAAGAAAGAATTGTTGCTTAATAAATAAATAAATAAATAAATAAACCAGGTCAGTATTAATTCAGTCACCTGCACAGTGTTCCTGTCTTACTTCCTCCCTCCTCCACACTCCTCCCTCACTGCTCCCTCCTTCTTTCTCCTCCCTCTGTCCTCCCTCCCTTCTCCTCTTTACTTCTTTCTCCTCCTCCATCCCTCAATCCTCCTCCTCTTCCTTCCTCTCTCCTCCAGCATCCATCTGCCCCTCAGAGTACGCCCCGCCATCCCCCCCCCTCCCCCCGCCATTTGGTGGTGAAGGAAAAAAGAGAGAGAGAGAGAGAGGGAGAGAGAGGGGCGGACCCTCGACCCGAGCCTTCAGCTTCGTGAGAGCTGTCGTCTTAACGAGCACCAGCGGGAAGGGCCTGCCGGCGCTCAGCTGTCTCCAAACTGAAGGAGAAAACACCATTCTGGGGAACATTAAGGGGAGGATTGTACAGTGAGGTCTCAGGGGTCACAGCAGGGTCACAGGGGTCGCGCAGTCTGGGCGTTCGTCTCGCACCCTGGCCTCCAGGTGATGTCATCCATCTGGCACTAATTTGGTCCAGGATTCTCTTCCTGGGTCACAAGGTGTGACAGCTCGCTCACTGTCTCTGGGTCTGCCCTTGTTCAGTGAACACACACACACACACACACACACACACAGAGGGATGTGCACACACACATGGACATACAGACACACAGGAGCGAGCATACACGGTTTATTGTTATTTTAACAATAAATTGCACCATGCTTCTTTAAATCCGTGTTGTAAATCTTACACAGAGCATTTACTTATAAAGAATTATTATTATTATTATTATTATTATTATTGATTTATTTGAAACATTACTTTTATGAAACTACTATCTATCTATTTATCTATTTATCTATCTAAACACACACACACACACACACATAGTGGTAATTATTAAAAATCTTTACAAAACATCAAGCCTAGAGCAGTCAAAAAAAGAAAAAAAAAAAGATAATGATGATAACAGATGATAAAGAAAAAAAGAAGGAAACTTTATGTAAGCATATGCAAGTGTAAATAAATAAACAATTAGAAACAGTCATTAAGAAAGAAAGAAAGAATTAATAGAAAAACGTAAGATAGACAGAGAGGGTGAAAATAAAGACTAAATTTTAAGAAAGAACGAAAAGAAAGATTGTTAGTAAGAAAGAGCATTAATAAGAAAGAAAGTGTTAATAAGGCAAAATAAAGTGTTAATATAAAGAAAAAGGATAAGCAGAAAGGTAAAAGAAGGGCTGAGTGTGAAAATGAAAAAATAACAAAAGAAGTCAAAAATATTATATAAGAAAGACAGAAAGAAAGAAAGAAAACATTGTTAATAAGGTAAAAGATTTCCTGTACAGAGGAAAATAAATAAAAGTGTACATTCCAGTAAAAAAAAGGAGTTCTGTCTTATGCCTCTTTCCTGATGTCCTACTCAGGCACCCATAGGCTGAGAATGAACCTGGATGACTCCTACACACACACACACACACACACACACACCCTGAACTGCTCCAGATGGCAGACTGTGATCATTTATTTATGAGGAAGTTCACAGAGTTCTGCCAGCACACCACACACACACACACACACACACACACACACACACACTACTGCTACACTCAAAATGGCATGGAAGTTTAGCTAGCAGTCAATGCTAATCCTAATTACAGCATCATTTTAGTCATATACGTAACATCATATAAAATATTTTCTCAGCAATTACATTTCAACAACGAATCTGAGGTAAACATTGATGTTCTGTTTTATTTCCACCGTCAAGATTTATAAAATACACTTCGTGACAGAACGTTGACGTTATTTGATGACACATGCTAACATCTGGTGCTAGGTGTAATTTCAGTTATATACAGTATATTCCTAATAATGTAGCCGCACATCTGAGGTAAATGTTAATTTTCTGGATGTTTTGGTTTAATTTCTGTGTCTCTATGTCTTTACATTGTCCAGATAAAAATATATATAACAACTATTTGGTATATAGATAAATCATTATCATATAACTATTAGCTAGTCAATGCCTAGCATCCATACCTACTAGTTGCCTAGCAACAGTGTTCTCAGAACTTACAGTAGACACGTTGGATGTTAGCATTTCCTGCTAAGCGTATTTTCTTTCTTGCAAAGTCACTTCTCAGCAATTTATCAGCAAATCTCAGGTAAATGTTGATGTTTCTGATCGTACTGTTTAGTTTCTACTGTAAATTATTTTCTACATTATAACATACAGTGTAATTTTAGTCTTATGAAGTATTTTCGAAATAATCTGACACCAGATCTGAGGTAAATATTGATGTTTCTGATATTTCTGTCTCATTTTTACTGCAAAGCACTTCATAAGTAATAAAGTAAACTGCAATTTGAGTCGTACGAAGCCTCATCTTACTAATTTATCAGTATTTAAGAGATGTCAGTGTGCATTTATGCTGTCCATGTAAATTAATGTCTAAATGTTAAATTCAGATTAGTTTGCCCACTTTCAAAGAAATGAAGGGTCTTTAATTTTTATTATAGGTTTATTTAAAAGGACAAAGACAGAATATCAATAAAAAAAATCTCGAAAACCTCATTATGTAAATGTTATGATTTGAGTTGCATTTCAGCAAGTAAAATAAGTATTTGCTC
>JAQMYL010000033.1:1410330-1422127 GCA_030014365.1 Clarias pachynema | reverse complement strand
CTGATGCCTATCCCAGGAGAGGACACACCCATACTCATTTGGGCAATTTGGGAACGCCAATTAGCCTAATCTGCATGTCTTTGGACTATTGGAGGAAACCAGAGTACCTGGAGGAAACCCACCAAGCACAGAGAGAACATGCAAACTCCATGCACACAGACCCCGAGGCGAGAATCGAACCCGGAACCTGGAGGTGCGACAGTGCTAACCACTACGCCACGTACAGTCATGAGTTTTTACACAGATACAGTATGAGTCTCTAACTTGTCAAACTGTATACAGCAGCCCTGGGCTCTTCTCTCAGCAGCCGGCGGAGGATCCGAACCCGAGGCTGACTGAAGCCTACAAAGCAGGAGGAGTGTTTGCAGCTCAAAGTTTTCACAGTCATTAATAAATGAAACTTGTGTTGGACACAACAAGACAAAGAAAACTCCTGAATGACAGTAAGAACCCAAACGACACACACACATACATGGAGCTTACAAAAACATGGTCTGCATGGAAGAGTCATCAGAAGGGAACCTTCTCCGTGACCTCATAACAAACCGACATGTAAATAAGCCAGGGGCATTTAATCGCTGCGGAATGATGTCTGGTGAAATTTAAGGACCATTAAGGGTGGATTTGTTGTGCTTTGGGGCTGTGGGGCAGCTCAGGAAACACTCCACGGTTTGATGGACGAACAGGATCCGGTCAAGAAGTTAAAGAGAGAGAGAGAGAGAGAGAGAGAGACTGGCTTTTACAACAGAACAGAGATCCAGAGCGATCCCTCAAAATCCAGCATGAGCTTCTTCATGGGAACTCGAGCTGAAGTGGAACAGCCCTTCACTGGAACATCACTTAAAACCCGTGTGCAGATTTAAATCCTGCCCAGGAACATCTGAGCAAAGTTTCCCAATGAAGAAGAACGGAAAGACCAGCTGTGCTAGACGAAGCCTCCCAGTGCTGCCGAGAGCTGACGCAGTTTACACTGACGAGTAAAGGAACTTGTTTTGTTAATAATTCCAATTGAAAATGTCATTAATTTGACTCTGGTGTGTGTGTGTGTGTGTGTGTGTGTGTGTGTGAGGTCTTCAGGTGGTGTGATGTTAAACAGGACCTCCATAAGCAAAACCAGGAGCGAAACGTTAAAAAAAAAAAAAAAAACCCACGTTCACAAGGTCGGCGTCTCCAGGTGGGCCGCAGATCCGTTTCCGTTTCTCCTCCAGGAAAAAAGTGCGAGAGCGAGAGCGAGCTCCTGCGAGTGTGTGATTGCTTTTACAAGCTGTGTGTTTAGAGAAGCCCGGAGCTCGGAGCGGCGAACTCGTCTGAACCCCCATCGCTGGAAAACCGACTCCGCTGCACCGCAAATGGAGTTCATTAGCGTCCAGTAACAATCTCCCACAGGAATCTCCCTCACACACACACACACACACATACACACACACACACACACACACACGCAGCCTAAAATGACCTCTTCTTGAACTGAGCTCTGCTATTTTATAGGCATTTAAAGCTTAAATGTTGCTAGCATGCTGATGTCTACGGCTAGACAGACAGTGAGACAGGTCTGGATGACAGAGACATGGAAGGAGAGACAGATAGCAAGAGTTATCGGGAGACATACGGAGAGACGAAGAGAGACGTATTAGAACAAGAGACAGACAGAAGGACAGACAGGCAGATATACAGAAAGAACGTCAGATGGATGCATAAAGAGAGAGACAGGGATAGAAAAGTGACAGACAGGTGAGACAGACCGAGCGAATGAGAGAACGTCAGAAACAGACAAAGACAAAATACAGGAATAGATCGACACCTTAGGAGTGAGAGAGAGAGAATAAGAGAGACGGACAGACAAGAGAGAGACAGACAGACAGAAGAGCAAGGAGAGACAGACAGGAGACACAGTAGAACATAAAGAGAGACAGAACATTATAGGAGAGACAAACAGACCACAGGAGAAATAAACACGGAAAGAAAGAGGAATAGCACTGTTGCCTTGCACCTCCAGGGTCCGGGTTCGATTCCCGTCTCTGCGTGCACAGAGTTTGCATGTTCTCTCCCCGTGCTCGGTGGGTTTCCTCCGGGTTCTCCGGTTTCCTCCCACAGTCCAAAGACCTGCAGGTTAGGCTAATTGACGTTCCTAAAAATTGCCCGTAGTGTGTGAATGGGTGTGTGAGTGTGTGTACGTGTGTGTGTGTCCTGTGATGGACTGGCACCCTGTCCAGGGTGTACCCTGCCTCATGCCCTAAGCCTCCTGGGATAGGCTCCGCCCCCCGCGACCCTGAATACAGGATAAAGCGGTATAGAAGATGAGTGAGTGAGAGAGAGTGAGAAAGCAAAATGATAGCAGACAAGACGGAGAGACAGACAGGCGGAAGGACAGACAGAATACTGGACGAGAGACAGAGAAAATAGTTAGCAGGAGAGACAGACAGAAAAAGAGAGATCAACAGACAGACAGATACGACAGGAAGAGGTACAGGACATTAAAGGGGAGACAGACAGACAGACAGACAGGCCAGTTGTCCGTGTAGGTGAGATGTAAAGATTGCGATGATTCATCACAGCATTTTTACTTTTAAGTAGCAACAAATTGTTGTTTGAATCACTGTTGCCATGGTAACGTGACTACCCTGGGGCAGCTACTACAATGCTACTGATTTCCAGTCGAGCGAACCTCACTAACCGCAGCGTCTCGTCGCGTCTCATCTCCTGTGAAACTCCGCTGCTTTGGGATTGGGATCGAATCCTCAAGCCTTTAAATGCAACCACTGGTCAGTGTGAAATTTCACACGTTCTTCATGTGTGCAGGAGGGTTCCTCAGGGTTCCTCAAGGTTCCTCCTAGCTCTAAAATACAGTGACTCAAACAAACATACACCTCTAGGAGATATTCTGTGTGTGTGTGTGTGTGTGTGTGTGTGTGTGTGTGATGACTCAGGGTGTATCCCAGCCTTGAGTTCAGAGTATCCCAAGATAAGTTCAGAGTCCACCACAGCCCTACCCTGGACGTCTGGACGTCTGGAGGACGTTTTCGGGTTTGGGAGTGACCGGAGGCTCCGTGCAGGATGAAGTGATCACACAGTGAGGGGGATGTAAGAGGAAGGGATAAGTGGAGGGCAGATTCAGCACTCACCCAGTCAGGAACATCTGGTACGGTTATACATCAGGAACCCTGATCTGATTCCAAACCATCTGATTCCTCAGGACTCTGTAACACAGAGCAACGAGAAGTGGATCAGTGTGTGATTCAGAGAATCGTCATGTACTGAAGACGGGTTTTAGGAAAAAACAAAAAAGATACAAAAAGAAAGACAAGAAAAAGGAAATAATAGAAGGAAAAGAACAACAATAGAAATACATGGACAAAGAAGAGGAAAGAGAAAAAGAAAGTAAAATCTTGAAAAAGAAAAAAAATGCAATGAGGGGAAAAAATTAGTAAAGAAAAAAAATAATTAAAAATATATATATATAAGAAATAAATAATGCATCAAAAAAATTAAATAGAAGAATATCAATAAAAACACAATGGATGTAAGGATTCATTTGATCAATGAATAGAGAGGGGGAAAAGAAAGAAAAACACAAAGACTAAACATTAAAAAACATTAAACATTTAAAAAAAAAAAAAAACAAGGAAGAAAAAATAAAGATAATGAGGGACTAAAAAGAAGAAAAAAATTATTTGAGAAAAAAAACAAATGAGTAAATTAAAAAGGAAGAAAAAAGGAAAGAGACAAGTTACATAAAATAAAAATTAGAAGAAAAGCAATAAAGAGTGACTCTTTAAATAATAATAAAACAAATGAGGATGTGTGGGAGTGTACTAATCGGCATAATCATAGATATTCATAGCTCCCGGGGTGTTAATAAGGGTTTTTTAACGGTTTATTAGTTTTAAACAGTTAGTATTATTATTCGCAATTCTGTGTAGACGTTAACGATTCGGGTTCTGTCTGAGGAGCGGAAGCTGAAAGTGCGCAAAAGCTGAAGGCGCTCAGGGACGCTAAAGGTGAGGAGGAAGATGAAGATGTGGAGGGGAGATGAAGATATGGAGGGAAGATGAAGATGTGGAGGGAAGATGAAGATATGAGGGGAAGATGAAGATGTGGAGTGAAGATGAAGATGAGGAGGGGAGATGAAGATGAGGAGGGGAGATGAAGATGAGGAGGGAAGATGAAGATGTGGAGGGAAGATGAAGATATGGAGGGAAGATGAAGATGAGGAGGGGAGATGAAGATGTGGAGGGAAGATGAAGATGAGGAGGGGAGATGAAGGTGCCGGAACAGCTGCTGCTGAAACCTTAGAGCCGAGTGAGCGCCACAGAGTCAGGGTGCACGCCGGGACAATACACACATTCCACCTGGAGCAGCACACGGCACCACCGCTCCACAGCCAGCTGAAAGGGCTGCTCTGTGTATGCACGTGTGTGTGTGTGTGTGTGTGTGTGTGTGTGTGTGTGTGTGTGTGTGTGTGAGCTGCCTTGAGGCACTACATCTGCTGAACATTCAGGAAACTCAATCACTTAATGACTTGTGCCTCACAGAAGGCTGAGACCGGGGTCGGCCCATCCGGGTGAATTACGCGGCTCGGGCCGCGTCCTAATCCATTAAAGGGGACTCGGGCCACGCTCGACATCTGTCACGCAACCCGATCCAAATCTCTCCTCCTCCGGTCACCACTGAACCTCTCTGCCCTCGCCCCCCCCCTCCCCCGCTGGGATTTCTCCCCAAACGACCGGATCGATTCATATCTGTAAACTCGTCACGCTCAGGAGCGCTCCTCTAACGCAACCGCGCTACACAACTGATACAAACACACACACACACACACACACACACACACACACACACACACACACACACACACACAAACTATTCCACGTCCCAAAGACAACCAAAGATCACCACCGAGATTACTGTGATCAGTTCTTCACTCATGTCTTTAGTCAACTAGAACAGAATTAATCAACATCATCCTGTGAAAGTGCAACATGTCCGGAACAAAACTGTGAAATTTCAAGAAAAAGTCAATATTTCAAGAGAAAAAAAAATTTGAATAAAAAAACTATCCTATATGTTACAAACAGGTGTAATGTCACCCGAATCATTAACATCTACACAGAATTGCGAAGAATTATTCTAACTGTTTTAAACTAATAAACTATTTAAAAAATCTGTACATATTCACCCTAATTAAACACCCCGGGAATATGAATATCTATGATTATGCAGATTAGTACACGCCCACATCCTCATTTTTTTCTATTACTATTTAAAGAGTCACTCTTTATTGCTTTTTTTCTAATTTAAAATTTTTATAACTTGTCTCTTTCCTTTTTCTTCCCTTTTTTTCTCCCTTTCTACTATACTCATTTGTTTTTTTCTGAACTTGTTAGTTTTTTTCTTCTTTTTTCCCCATTTTCGACACCCATTATCTTTATCTTTTCTCCGTTGTTGTTTTTATTTGTTTTGTCTTTGTATTTTTCTTTTAATTGAAAAACAGTTGCCTTTCTTTTTCTTTCTTTCTTTCCTTTCTTTCTTTCTTTTCATCTATTGTGATTTTAACAAGATTCTTCTTTTATTAAATTTTTTATGCTTTTTTATTTTACAATTAATGTAAATGAAAAATATTTTATGAATAAATTAGTAGTTTTATAAGAAAAAAAGGTTGCAATATTTTGTAAGTTTTGGACAAAATTTTGAATTCAACTTCATGTATAAAAAAATGAATAAAGTTCAATAAATTTTTTTGTACAGACAGAAATACAAAATATCAAACAAATTAAAACAAAAGAATTCTTTATGCAAATAACAAAAATGGAATATTATGACTCGATCAGATCTTTGTGGGGTCTTTGTTTAAACAGCTGCCTGAAGAAATTGATGTTTGTTTATTTTGAACTGAAAGGATGCCACGCCCACAACTTTACTCTGAAACCAATAATAACGTTCAGCAGAAACCCGAGATAAATTTCTTGAGATCTCTTGAGATTTTCGTTAACTTTCCTTAATCTCTGATCGTTCATGTTCTGGTGCATGATTTATGACAAACATCTTCTTTTACACCCGTTACCTTGACAACAGCACAGCTGATACTTGTTTTTTTCTAATTCCTGTCCAGTTAAATTGACTTTGAGCCTAACTACATTGCCTGCTAGCTGCTAAGACAAAAACAAGATGGTCAAGCAAAAAAAGAAATCGATCGATTTAACTAGCTACTGTAGCTAACAAAACAAACAGTTCAAGATGATTTTGTTTTACAAAATGTTTACGTTTCTCTTCAGTTCCCTCCTGACTTCACTTTTTGCGTGTTCTGTCACAGTCCTTGTCAGATCCCCTCGCGTTCACACTTTTCCGGCTAAACACTTCATCCAAAGTTCACGCTAAACGCCGCTGGAAGCTAATGCGAACAAGATTAGCGCTTCACAACGAATCGCTGCTGGCAGATGATGCGGTTGACTCAGATTAAGATGAATGTGTCTGCGTTTCGAGCTAATTAAAGCCCGGAAGAGAGACTCGGAGTGAAAAATAACACGTCAAATCTGAATGTCTTTCCAAGACGGTTCGGCTGAAACTTCATCTCCGAGGCCGAGCCACGGACGAGAGGAACGCGGCGGGCCGAGCGGATCCGGATTCACACGGCTGCTCGCTTTAATTAAGCGCTCGGAGAGAATTAAGGTCTCTCCTCTTCGAAGACCAGGAGGTGACGAGATCCCTCTCTCTTTCTCGCTTTCTAACTGAAAGAGTGACTTAATGATCTGCCAAACGAGGCGTGGAGGAATTCGAGGGCTTAATTAGCGCTAATCCAGAGGATTTGTCGACTTGACATAAAGCAACGATTGAGGAAACGTGTTTCTTTGGAGCTTGATGTTGTGCTGGTCTCAGAGAGAAAAAATATCTCGGTGTATTTAAAATTCACGAACTGTAAGTATCCTCAACCATCAGACATGTTTTTAGAAAAATATGCTAATAGGACGTTATCATATTTTTAAAAAATAGATGTTTCAGAAAACAGCTAGCATAGAGTAGGCATGTGTGATGTTACAAATTGTTTGTTTGTTGTTCTTTACATTGCTGTGATATCCAGTGATGTTTATATTACATTATATTTTAATTTCTGCTTAATATTCCACATTTTGCCTACAGCACTGCTAAGCCCAGCTAAACGTTCGAGAGAATTAAATCATTGTAATTCATTCCCAGTGTAGCGGCAACTTTTACATTACAAAACCTTGGAAATGCAAAACATACAAGACAAACGGGCCAGAGCTGTTGTCTCTTCTTTCCATAAACAAAAGTAGCTTGCTAACATCCCTACAGCACACCATTAATAGATTGGTTAATCGACGTGGATTTCCCATAATCCTGTGTGTGCATGTTAAGGCCTTTTGACATTAGCAAGAAATTCCTACATGTAGCTACAGAATAAGAAAGTAAAAAAATATCTGTATGATCTGTAACGTATCGCTAATCACTGTCCTTGTTAACCAATTAGCTTTTCGCTAGCTATTGCATATAAAGCTATCTGTTTTCTTTAGGGATGGGAATCACCAGGGAGCACCGGAGACGAACGAGATCACGATATCTAGGTGACGATGAGATTTTTTTATTGCGAAGGAAGTATCACGATACTCAGGACTGCGCTCCCTGCCAGTGTGTGAAAAATTGAAAGCACTCCACCTTTAGGATTCTAGAGGAACTGCAACATTTAACCACCTCAAATACAGACATAAATAAAGGTAAAAATTTTTTTACAAAAAACAAGAGTATTTTGCATTTACTTTGTGGAAGATTGAAGGTGGAATGATGTAATGTCAAGCAAAAAAAAAAAAAAAAAAACTACTTTTATGACCAGACAGTGCAGTTCGGGACAGTTCATTAAATTAGACACGTCTTCTAGAGGTTTCCGGATATGTGGGCGGAGACTAGCCGGGGTTTTTTATTTCCCTTTTTTGGGGGGGTTTTGTACTAACAATACTTTTGTTTTAGAGTTTAAAACAATTAGATTTTTTGAGTTTAGAGATTGCTTGCAAGCATTCACATGAAAGATATTCTTTTAAGTATTGGTACCCTTGCCATTTCTCGTGCCTGTATCGACAAACCGCTTCTCACGGTCTACGCTGGTCTACTACTTACACACTTCCAAGTCATGTAGGGAAGTCGACTCAGCCAGTGAAAACAGGAAGGATGTGTGTTTGGGATCTAAATGCGTTATTAACAGACTTACCGAAACAAAACAGGAACTACATGTTTGGAGGAAATAAAGAAGTTCCACCAAGATAAAGACATGATTTCATGTGGAAAAAAAAATTTAAACATCTCTGTAGACGTCTGAGGGTGCGGGGGAAAAAAAATCTGCTCTTCAGTTGTCATCCCACCTCGAACCCAGGGAGGGTGAAAACGGCACATGCGGCTCAAACCCCTGTCTCTGCGGGAGCGGGAATAATCCTGGTCATGTTTAGACACAAGCGCAAAGAAGTGTATGAGAACCATCGGGGATAATCAGCAGGAAAGTTACGTAGTTAGCAATTAGCTTGATTGGGAGTCAATTACGAATCCACTATAAATTACAAATCCAGTTGTTTATGCAGTGTGAAAAATCATTCATGAAATTAAAGCAGGCAGATTTCTTAATACGCACTTCTTTGGTGCTTGTGTAAGCTGTTATAACTACCTTGTCTTTAGGTAGAGTTATGGTTTAATATAATACATCTAATCCATCTTTTATAGTTTTCCAGAAGTTGCTATGGGATTAAAATGATTAAAGTAATTAATTTTATGTCACCTGGCTTATCATGATATGTTTGAATAAAAAACGTTATAAATTCTCCATGATCAATAAACCAAACCGTTTGAACCCCATGAGTTGCTCCGTCGCAAGAGATTCGCATCAGATAAACTCAAAGAGTTATTGCTATCGCATCGATGGTACACGCCTGGACTGTCGCAATAAAGAGCGTCAGTTTGCTGAGGCTAATGAACACCCAGATGTGTGGGGTTTTATTCCCGTTTCCGTCTTCTAGCAAAGGAAAAAAAATAAATGGACCACCCTAAACATTCTGCACAACCTCAGAACGAGATCTCTTGTGGTGAGTTAAACTACAATGATTGCGGTGAGCTGGTTAGCTAAAGTGATACAAAGCAGACAGATAGAGGTTTGACATTTGCAATGCAGCAGTCTCTCAAATCAGCCACCCCTAATTATTATTATTTTATGGCTTTTAACTGATAAGTAATATAAAAATTCTCCCACGTACGGATCTCATTATGGAGACAGCTATGAAGACAAACCGTTCTTTGAAGCAGGATGTTAACATGTTTTTTTTTCTGTTTTTTACAACATCTTAACACAGGGGCGATTGACTCACTGTCGGAGTTAGCTCCTAGTGGACAAGCGAGGAACTGCACATTTTGCCAACCTTTATGACACGTTGAACTCATTTTTCAGACCTGGACGTTGCCCTGTGGTTGACTGACATGTGGTGGCCATATCTGAGGATTCCTTCCCACTGTGAGTAGCCTGACGCCGATTTTGTAGTGATGCACCAAAAGTCCTCGGAATGACGATATTTCACAACATTGCACATATTACACAAGTAGACGGGGCTTAGGATAAGATTGCTAAGACTTTTCACTTTTTTTGCACCATAGAATCTGCCGAACTATGTATTACACGCCTGCATTCCCAGTGTGTGTATGAGAACAAAGAACCACGTACGGAAATGTTTCAATTAAAAGCAGAAAAATAAAAACAGATGTTACCGTGGCAACGAGCACATAAGCATATACATTACTGATGAGGTGGAACAGTTGGTAAAGTAAAATGATTACGAGCCATGAACAATGACCTGTGACTGATTACAGACGCATCAGACCACACACACGCGCGCGCGCACGTACACACACAGACACGTAAACACAAGTACACACACACATACATTATATATATATATATATATATATATATATATATATATATATACACACACACACACACACACACACACACCAATCCCATACCACCCACTCTCTCTTTCCCTCTCACACACACACACTGAAGCACATGGTGGTGAGCAGATTAGAAGCAGCTGGCTCTGGTTCAGCACACACATTAGTGAAGGCCTTTGACTCACCCCACATAGTCAGACACACACACACACACACACGCACACAATTTAGATCCAGTTAACCAATAACAGACACGCACACACACACACACACACATTACATTACATCACGTTACATTAAAAAATTAAAGAACAAGTGGACACAACTTTCTATCTGCTTATAGTTAGACTTAATGCTGAGAAGTTACACTGTAGCTGATTAAACTCAGAAGAGAAAAAAGTTTTAACTTGGAATTACGTCACTTTAAATTATGTTACACTCAGACTGTCCGAGCCGCTACGTGGTGGGGACGGGGACGGGGACGGGGACACCTTGATGAGTGTTTTGTTAGCCAGCTGGTCAATGATCACGAGTTTATTATGGATTTATTTTATCAGATATGTAACGTGAACACGCAGCGATATGGATTCGCCCCAATGAACACACCCATGTCGATTTATGTGAAGCACACGTGGCGATAACTGTATATATAGTTGACGGTGTAAGCGGCCATTTTTGTTTAAGGCCAAAGTCAGAAACACACGGTAATGAGGTTCGGCTACAAACTGGTCACCTTTTAAAGTTAATATGGGGGGATAAAAAGGGGAAAGAACTCAGCTTGAATGGACAGAAAATAAGAGAAACAATACAACATGGACGCGACGCTAACGTAGTCGAAGATGCTTCTTCAGATCTCCACGTCCATCTTCTGTCCTGACTGCACACTGCTAAAAAGGCCTGGGTGGACGTGTTATTTGCAGGAACAAGCGTGTGTGTGTGTGTGTGTGTGTGTGTGTGTGTGTGTGCACATGTGTGCGTTTGTTTGAAGCTGGCAACCAAGAAAAACAGGGGAATATGTGGTAGACCACCCAGGTAGACCGGGACTGGATTATAGACTGTGTGTGTGTGTGTGTGTGTGTGTGTGAGTGCTCAGCTGTGCTTAATTAAACCCCTTTACCCCCAAATCCCAAAAAAGTATTAGCCGAGATACACGCACACTACTTTAGCATAAACGTATCATGATTATTTTATAGAAAAATTGTGAATTATAATTAATGATAAATGTTTCCCATCTGCGCGTCTTTCTTTAATTAAAAGCAAACGCAGACAGAAAGGAGACGCGCTGAGGAGGGGACAAGAGGCGGCCAAACGGATCAAAAGGAGAAAAGGGCATGGGGTGGGGAGGAACGCTTAACGCGGCAAGAGACTGTCGAGTGATCTGCCAACGTGAAGCTAGCATTAGCTGACGAGGCCGAATTAACCGCTTCGTCACCTTCTAACAACTTAACAAGCAGATCTGACCTCATAGACTCGTCGTCAACACGTCATACAGCCGGAAAACATGCAAATGATTGTTAAAAGATTGTCTTGAAGAACTCATGCTGGCTACACTGACACTAACGTCGATAATGAGTGACTAGCCAGCTGCAACAGACCTACGGTCAAGAACGGGAAGTGATATAACCGGTGTGTTGTACCAACCCGCAAAATCACGAATTTGAGTATTTCAAGCTCCGCCCAACTGAAACTGACCGACATGTGCCGGCCATATTGTTTAACTGTTTGATAATTATCGCGTCGTTGCGTGATGCTCTTCTGCTCACCGTGGTTGTAACGAGTGGTTACACGTGATCCTGTCTGCTCAACCCAGTCTGATCGTTATGCTGGATGGTTTGGTTATAAATTTGTTTGTTTGTTTCTT
>JAQMYL010000033.1:1370536-1381144 GCA_030014365.1 Clarias pachynema | reverse complement strand
TCAATTCCCCTTTTTTTTTTTTTTTTTTTACAACACAACAGCTATTATAGAAACCTGAATCTGTGATACAAAAGTCTATCCACCACGCATTCATCGCCTATACCGCTTTACCCCTTATTCAGGTCCGCGGATCCACCAATACAAAAAAACGATGAGCAGGACCATTTAGAAAAATTAAGTCAAAATTGTTTAGTGAACAGTAGATTGTTGGATTGAAGATTGATTATTTTTTTATTTTTTTATGTTATACCAAAAAACAAACTAAAGCTGAATGTTTTATGAAGTAGGCTTGCTAAGCTAGCCTAGTGACCTACTGACCCAGGTCCCAGACTAATGGTTTATTTGTTTATGTAGGTTAACTGAGTTCAGACACACACACACACACACACACACACATATATGTAATACATAAATGAATAATCAAGTTATTTATTCATATCAAAACTGTCTTGTTTTAACCTGAAATCTATGACTTTCATCCTTGAACACTTCTATTATTTGACTTTTGTCTATATGCTACTGGTTTTATGAACTTCTATTAACTGGTTTTATATTCCATCATGTATCATTAGTTTCCCTTAAAGACATCATCATTAATATTCTTACTGTGTGGACTTGCTCTTGATCAGTCATTTATGCAATCAA
The DNA here is from genome assembly GCA_030014365.1 of Clarias pachynema. Lineage (NCBI taxonomy): Eukaryota > Metazoa > Chordata > Actinopteri > Siluriformes > Clariidae > Clarias > Clarias pachynema. Next base: position 1,380,499 of record JAQMYL010000033.1, on the reverse strand, counting down.
ACAGAGAAAGAAGAAGAAAAACAAGTCATGAGGGCGTGTTAAGGTTCAGTTCCAGCTGACTTTATTTCCTTCCTGAAAAAAAAAAACAAAAAAAAACAAAAACAAAAAATCTGTACATGTGTATATTAACAATCTGACAGGCAGTGACTTGACACATGAGCTGGCATGAAGCCCCGCCCCTTCCCCCTCAAACCCCCCCCCCTCAACCCCCAAATCCGAAATGCATTATGGCATGATTGGGATGCAAAACAAAGATTTCTTTTCTTTTTCTTTTTTTTCTCTACACAGCATATTGCACAGAACATAAAGTTTAATATAATCCAACTGTGTATATACTATATTTATACATAAAACTCCTCGACAACAATCCTTAAAGGAAGTAGGCTAAGCGAAACGATAGCTGTTCTAGTGCCATGACATGTTTATAGCGCAACAACATACATAAAACACACACAATCTCTTTTTTGCTTATAATAATCATAATAATAATAATAATAATAATACAGTCGACTGTACAAATTCACGATTTTTCCTAATTTTTTTCAGAACACAACAGCTATTATAGAAACCTGAATCTGTGATACAAAAGTCTATCCACCATGCCGTAAAATACAAAAAACAATCAGTTATACAAGTAGAAAAAGACATTAAATATCCAAACACCATGATTTAATTTTTTCCGTTCGATATTCTTAAAAAAGAAAACAAAAAAAATGTTTTTTTTTGCAAAATGCTATAAAAAATGATCGATTAAAGCTACAATAACTGACTGAGTAAGAGCTGATCTGTGATGTCCCTTTAAAGCAGGGTTTCATGTTGAAAAATTTTGTGTATGTGTGTGTGTGTGTGTGTGTGAAAGAGAGATTGGAGCTGTAAACACAGACAGGAGGTCAAATTTTGCTTTAAGCCACCCACCTAGAATAAAAAATATATTCAGAGAGGGGGAAAAAAAAGCTGGAGAAAAAGCTGGTACACAAATCATCAACGAATCGCCACACCCCCTTTTTTCTTTTTGTTTTTTTCTTTTCTTTTTAAATATAGATTTGTACAAAAATACACTGAGAAAATAATCAAACGCTCTCTTTTCTCTCCAAAAAAGTCTACATTTAAATATAAAAAGAAATTAAAACAAAACAATGCAAAAAATAGCCCTTCTTTTTAAGGAGAAGGAGTGTGAACAAACAAAACAAAAACAAACAAAAAAAAATGATTTTTTTTTTCCTTATTTAAAAATGCAATGCTTGGCTGGTATATAAATACATCCTCATATATATATTTATAAAAACAATGGCATCTGAACAAACAAACACACAATGATGGACAAGAGTATATAAAAACAGGAGAGTTTTGGTCCTGATTAGTTTAAAAAAAGAATTTCAGCACAGATCTGAGTTTGAATCCTGAAGTTCAGAATGAAAAAACAGCTGGTGATTTTTTTTATTTGTTTGTTTGTTTGTTTGTTTTAAAAGTCCAGCATGGCGCCACCTAGCCACCTGAAACCAACCTACTGCTAGTGAACTGTTCCACAACAAACCGTGACGCGCCGGAGGACAGACACGCCACGCCCTCTCTCTCTCTCTCTCTCTTTCCTTCTTTTAATAATAAAGGGTTGTCTTAAAGTCTCGTTCATGTCTCCACATCTCCTCCAAAAACAAACAGAAAAACACCCGAACAGTCTATTTTTGTACCTCTTAAGCGTTAAAAAGTCACGTCGTTGGATCCTTTTTTTTTTGTTTCTTGTTTTGTTTCTAAAGATGACTGAAAACAGCTTCTCGTGCAAATCAAATCACAGTTTTTTTTTCTTTCCAGTTCCCACTTTTTTTTTTTTTTTTTTTTGCAGTATGATCTTGTTTATTTGTTTGCGCGCATGGACATGGACAGGGACATTTCTCCTGCTTCATCTTGTCCTCCTCTTCATGCAAATACTTCAACGTCCTTCTCAGTCCTGCTCCAGCCCTAAAAACAACATCCCTCTGTGTTCCGGCCACGCGCCTCTGCAACTCCTCTTCTCATGTACTATTATTATTATTTCTTTAATTTAAATGTTTGTTTTTTTCATCAATGCACAAAACTTTGATGTTTGCAGTAATGCAATGCGACTTTCTGCAAATGCAACACGATGCAGCTCAATGCACCAACGCACATGCCTCCTCCTCAGTCCCTTCTTCTTCTTCTTCACTCCTCTCTCTCTCTCTTTAACTTAACCGCAATTTTTCTTTCATTTTTGCGCGTTTTGTTTTCTGAGACGCAGACTCCCGTCTCAACGCAACTCCGTCGTGAAACAATTTCCCTTTAATTTCTTTACGATGTTTGTTTGTTTGTTGCTCGTTTCAGCCCCGCGTGTGTGCGTGCGTGCATGCATGTGTGTGTGTGCGCGCGCGCGCGTGCGCTCCCGCTCCGCTGGTTCAGTAGGTGAACACGAGGTTGGAGATGGTGGACTCGAGCCAGTCCCGTGAGATCATCTCGGTCACCTCGGGCGTGCAGTAGTCGGGGAACTCGAAGTGAGATCCCGCGCACGACTCGAAGCTCGAGTCCCAGTCGCGGTCGAGCCCCGGAGAGCACGAGGACGCGGAAGAGGAGCCGAGGCTGCCCAGGGACGTGCTGTCGAACCCGGGGCTCGCGCGGCGCCCGACCTCCGCCATGTCGTCCTCAAACTCCTCATCCGACGAAGAAGAGGACGATGAAGAAGAAGAAGACGAATAAGACGATGATGATGAAGGGGAGTGGGACGCGGAGGGAGCAGGCGAGGGCGCGCGGAAGGCGCGGTGCGAGTCCTCGTACAGACTCTGCGCGTCGCCGAACTCGGTGGAGCTGCTCAGGGTCGGGCTCGCTGGAACGCTTCCTCCTCCTCCTCCTCCTCCCCCACCGGTTCCTGCCGCTCCGGGTCCGAAGACGTAAACTCTTTTGGGTTTCTTGTTAGACTTGTAGAGCGCGTGGTGATCCGGTTCATGCGCCGCGGCGGCGGGTTTCTGCGCCTTGCTGTGCGCCTTGCTGTGACCCGCCGGTTTGGAGCTTCCGCTCTTTTTGGAGTGCGCCTTCAGCACGCTCACCGCGCTCGCCTTCTCCCCGGTCTTGGTGCCTCCTCCTCCTCCTCCTCCGCCGCCGCCGCTCGCCGCCTTGGCCTTTTTCCGCGGCCGGTACTTGTAGTCCGGATAGTCCGCCATGTGTTTGAGGCGCAGGCGCTCCGCCTCGCGGATGAACGGGATCTTGTCGGTGTCCTTGAGCAGCTTCCAGCGCTTCCCGAGCCGCTTGGAGATCTCCGCGTTGTGCATGTCGGGGGACTGCTCCATGATCTTGCGCCGCTCGATCTGCGACCACACCATAAACGCGTTCATGGGCCGCTTGATGTGTCCGCTGGGGGTCTTACACCAGCCCGGGTTCACGAGTTTCTCGGCTGAGGCGGCGGACAGATCCGCGTCCGTCATCAGCCCGGGCTCCGGACTCTCCGCGCCGCTCGACTTCTGCACCATCCCGGTGTGCGCGAGTCCCACCGTGAGACTGTAGGAGAGAGAGAGAGAGAGAGAGAGAGAGAGAGCCGCAGCACACACAGGCTCCACTTCCGCTCTCACCAGCAGCCCTGGAAAGTTTGATGGTTGTTGTTGTTGTTGTTTCCTTCTTTTTAATCCGTGTTAATTATGATGATGATTATTAATAATAATAATAATAAAGTTCGCACGACACTCAGTGCGCGGACACACACTCCGGCTCGCGCCGTGTCCGCTCTCCGTTCATGTTCGCGCGCGCGTGTGTGTTTCAGCTGCAGGTTGGTGCAGTAGTAGTAGCAGCAGTAGTAGTTGCAGTAGTGCTGCGCTTCCCATCTGCGCGCAGACACACAGACACACACACTTATACACACACACACATACACACACTGAGAGAAGTGTTTCGGTGCTTTCGAACTGACACAGCTCGCGCGGCTTTATCCGTGCGCGAGGCCAAACCGGTACAGGCGCAGTAGCCAATCAGAGCCTGTCTCCAGCCTGCCCCCTGTCGAGAGGCCACGCCCCCCGAACGCGCTGATTGGCTGTCCGGAGGAATCTAATAATAATCGGCGCGTGCAATGAGCGGCTCTGGCTCTGACCTCATTCCTGTAAACTTATTGTGTGTGTTTTTTTTTTTTTTTTGTAAAAGACAAAGCTGATGAGCTCATCAAGGTGGCTTAATAAGAGTTTTATTCCGTATTCACCTTCTTCTCCCTCACACACGTGTGCTTATGCATTAACATATGATGCTTTTTGATGTAATGTAATATTTATATCATGCATATGCACAGCACCGGGTCTGGGTTCAATTCCCATTTCCTGGGGTCTGTGTGCATGGGGTTTGCAGGTTCTCCCTGTGCTTGATGGGTTTCCTCCGGATACTCCGGTTTCCTCCCACAGTCCAAACACATGTAGAGTAGGCGTTCCCAAATTGACCGTAGTGTGTGAATATTGACCGGAGGTCCTAGGGTTAGTAAAAATGGGATTAAATAAAGGGGTCACCATTAACCTCCAAGTTCCCTAGCTGGACTTTAGAGATTCCTAGATAAATGGATAGATGGTTGTGCATGCAAGTATGATAGTGTGTGTGTGTGTGTGTGTGTGTGTGTGTGTGCACTGCTGATCAGAAGGTCCCAGGTTCAAACCCCTACACCACCAGGTTGCCACTGTTGGGGCTTTGAGCAAAGCCCTTAACCCTCAACTACTCATTTTTATCTAATGAGATAGAAATTTAAGTCGCTCTGCATAAGGGCGTAAATGTTTAAATGTAAATGTACTGGATTGGACACACACACACACACACACACACACACACACACACACATGTATGATAATATATGTTTAATATTTCTCTTTGTTAAAACCTTCTCAGACACTCAGCCTGTTCATGTTGTGCTCACAAAAGAAAGCCCTGTTATTATTACTACTACTACTATTATTTAAACTCCACCCTAAAGGACGAACCTGTGTTTAGCCACGCCCCTTCACATTTCAGCAGAAAGGCAGGAGGAGGGAAAGAAAACCACAACCTTCAGTTCCATGCCTCCTGGCAGGACAGGTGCTGCTCACCTGCAAGGGTGAAGAATTATGTTCAGTTGTTGTTTTATTATAAAGAACAGTCATGTACATTATTATTATTATTATTATTATTATTAGGTCACAGTCACTATCAGTCTGTTGATCTCTCTCTCTCTCTCTCTCTCTCTCTCTCTCTCTGAGTTACTCACCGCTAGATGGCAGAGTGGAGCTGAGAGTCTCTGCAGCTCTGTGTATTTAAGGCTTTCTACTGTATTACAGCAGGACACAGACTCAGTGTGTCGAGTTACATAATTCCAAAACAAACTCAACATGTGTGGAACACGAGTGCAGAGCCATTTCATAAACTCCTTCAATCACACACACACACACACACACACACACACACACACCAGAATACTCTGCAGCAGCCTGTCCCGCTGTCCTTCTTCACTATCTTTATATTGTTTGAATAATTAAGTTAGAATAAATTGTAACATAATATCCAGACATAATGTCCAGAAGTGTTGTTGTTGTTGTCGTCGTCATATGCAGTGTCAGGACATTTCCTCATTTACTGTCCATTCACTCAGAGAGCAAAAAAGGCACTAAACTGTATCTTCCTTGTGTACACAGTGCCCTTGGTTGAGGACCTCTCACATCCATCCATCCATCCATCCATCTATCTATCTATCTATCTATCTATCTATCTATCTATCTATCAAGTTCTTAAAGGTTCAGTGAGAAAAGGTATTAAGGTACACTACTGCATACACCTGTCAAGGTAAACCGTGTATAACAGTGTAATAAACTCTTAACTTGTCCTCCATTGCTATACTGGAACAGTTCTAATCTGTCATTTGGTCTTAAATTGGTTTCTACATGTCTTAATGTTTTGTCCATTTATTTAATTTTAAATTTAAGTTTTTATTACTCATTGTCCATGCCGTCCTCTAATGTGTGTGAAGATTTATTGGTGTCCCATATACACAGTACATGTAGTGTATTAACAGGTGAAATAGAATGTTTAGACAAAAATATAGTCTCATATATGGTGGCACAATGGCCTAGTCACCTAGCACTGTAGCCTTCAGGGTCAAGGTTCGATTCCCACCTCACGGTCTGTGTGCATAGAGATTGCAGGTTCTCCCTGTGCTTGTTGGGTTTCCTCCAGATACTCTGGTTTCCTTCCACAGTCCAAACACATTAATTGGTGTTCCCAACTTGCCTGTAGTGTGTGAATGTTGACCGGAGTTCCTACCACAGGTGTAAAAATGGAAATAAATCCAACGCTCACCATTGGCCTCCACAGTCCCTAGTTGCACTACAGAGGTTCCTAGATGGATGGATGGAGTCTCGTGTATATTGTATTGATATTATTTTACTCTTCTACTGAAGGGTCAATGGCTAGAACGTTGATGTTCTAACTTTGTCTTTTGTTTAAAATGTTTAGGGAGTATTGTTGTAACGCTTATTATTAATGTAAGAAATATATTACTATCCTATCGATTGAAAAAAATATACATAATTATAATTTAACATCATATATTGTAATTTATTGTTTTAATTTATGTTCTATTATCGAAATGGAATATCCTAGTTCATAGTTCAGTACTAGAAAATGGCATGTTCTAGTCTTGAGGCTATTATTCTGCTGTTCCAATTTAGGGTAAGTTGATAGAACTTTAGAGAACGTCTTATGGTTCATCATAGGATCCATTGATGAAAAATGTAACATCCTAAATTAGGGTCCATTTCGATGTATTGTTGTAACCTGTAAAAGGTTTTTGACAGAAATTTAGTGCACTAACTTAAGGTATATGTAGAAAGTAGCATCCTAAGTTAGTAGCAGTTACTGACATTTTTTGTTCAAACTTAGCAGATGATGACTTGCTAGAAATTTAGCATCCAAACATATGACTTATTGCTAGAAATTTAAAGTATTCAAGCATATGAAACATTTCTAGAAATTTAGCATTAAAACCTAGGATCTATTGCTAGAAATTTAGCATCTGAACTTATAATCTATTGCTAGAAATTTCCAAGCATCCTAACTTGGGATCAACTGCTAGAAACTGTACGGCCTAACTTATTGACCTAACCTAATCCATTGTTACGTTTCTTAAAAATGTCTAGTGTTTATTGTGTAAATGTAATAAAATAAACTCAAGAAAAATTTCCCCAAGGGGACAATCAATTATATCATATCTTATCTTGACTATACTATAACATTGATTTTAAGTACCTTGGATGAACTTTGGTGAACTCTTTGACCAAGGCATTTAAGACAATTTGTCCTTGACTTGCGGCAATCTGTTCTTAACCTTCACCACCTGCAGAGTTTGAGTTTGGGGGTGGGGGGACATGTACAGTACATAAATCAGTGCCCTGGACTAACAACGGGCAGCACTTTTGCTCAGTTGTAACAAGCATATTGATGATGATATGGTGTAAAGCATATTTAACCAGCTGCTCGGCCCGGCTTTATCTTATCTGTCCCAGCAGCTGCCTGCTCACGTCCCGGTTAATCAGTGACAGGGACGAGGTTTGGGGTCTGCGGCTGCAGTTTAGTTAGTGTCAAACTCTGATTCCAGGAGGTTAGTGAGGGCAAGTCGAACATCTGCTCGCACCGGGCAACGTCCCATTAGTCCCTTTAGAAAAGTGCTTACTTTATAGACTTTTTTCATCACCTGGAGTTACACTGAAGTCTAAAAGTCTGGTTTGTATTTTTAATCTCATGTGAGACTTTTTTTTTTTTTTAAAGAATGAAATATTTTAAAATACATACACTATACAGTGCCTTCTAAAAGTATTTGCCCCTTCCTGATTTATTGATTATTTTTGCCATGTATGTCACACTTAAATGATTCCGATCATCGAACAAATTTTACTGTTGCACGAAGATAACCCAAGTAAATACAAAATGAAGTTTTTACATGACTATTTCATTTATTAAGGGACAAAACCTTTCCAAATCTACCTCGCCCTATGTGTGGCCCTATGTGACTGGTTTGTACCAGCCTCGACGGCAATAACTGAATTGTTTTTATTCAGCCACATTGGAGGGTTTTCAAACATGAACAGCCTGTTTAAGGATCTCAATAAGATTTAAGTCTGGACTTTGACTAGGCCACTCCAAAACCTTAATTTTGATGTTTTTCAGCCATCCAGAGGTAGACTTGCTGGTGTGTTCCGGATCATTGTCCTGCTGCATAACACAAGAGCGCTTGAGCTTTTGAGTCACAAACTAATGGCTGGATATTCTTCTTCAGGATTTTCAGGTAGAGTGCAGAAATCATCAGAGCAGAGTTCCATCAATTATGGAAAGTCATTTTTGTAATGGCAATAAACTTTTTTGTGAGACGAGCCTTTGTGTTCAGCAGCGGCTTTTGCCTTTGAACTCTCCTATGGATGCCATTTTTGCCCCCAGTCTCTTTCTTATTGTTGAATCATGAACACTGACCTTCAGTGAGGCGAGTGAGGGCTGCGGTTTACATTCACATTCAGGCATTTGGCAGATGCACTTATCCAGAGCGACTTACAAAAAGCGCTTTGAAGTTTCCATCATGAGACAGATACTTACTGTACATTGGGTTACTAGGCTACTAACTAAGTGCCATCAGTCAAACTCAGTTGGGAAGGGGATTTATTAATTCTTTTTGTATTGTTGGGGGGAAATTTAAGTACTGAAGAAACAGATACGTCTTGAATCGTCGTTTAGTTATTTTTTTACATAAGGCCAGGTAATTCTGGACAGCTTTCTTCCATTAATAAATGAAATCATCATTTAAAAACTGCATTTTGTATCTATCTTTATGTAATATAAAAATGAGTTTGACGATCTCAATCATTAAAGTGTGTCAAATATGCAAACAATAAAAATAATATTTTTCTCAGCACTGGAGTTAAAATATAATATAAAAATATGCAAAAATACAAAACAATTCTACAAATATGTCATACCAGCACATATACTGACACGGTCACAGAATGTGGTTCTTCACCCGATTTAGGGTTTAAAAAACCATAAAATAAATACTGTAAAGATTTGTACACTACATATACTACCTACCTACACACACACACACACACACACACACTGCATATTGACCTACTTTTCAATCCAAACAGCACCAACTTTATCTGAAGAACCCCTTTCTAACTCTTAAATGTGCGCACACACACACACACACACACACACACACACAGTAGACCCAATCTGAGGTGAGAAGAGGTGGCTGTAATTGGTGTTCTGTCACTTCTTTGCCGTTTCTCCTCTCACAGTCTTTTACTTCGCAGATCGAGTGAAAGATTGTGTTTATGTCCATTTTCTACTCACGGCGACGCTCCCTTTTTCCGCAAATAGCTATTATTGATTGGTTTGTTGGACTTCTAGTCTGTAGAAAGTAGCACATTATTCTCCACTAGAGACATTTTAGTGTGAGACGGTTTAACACTTTTTCAGTGTAACTTGTGATGCCTGGCTTCAGAGTCGAGCGGGAGTTGTGTGGGGTGTACAAACTTTTATGTCATGCCGTGGAGTGGGCTCTGGATGGTTCCTGAGTGATGTAGAGACACATGACGCACTACAGGAGGGAACAAACACAATGTTGATTTAACACAATGTAGAAGATAATCCTGCATGTAAACCCCCGAGTCTCTATCAGTAGAAATAACTCAAGGAACTTTCGCCCAGTTAGTGCTGAAGTCACTCGCTCTCGACTCCGACTACACCAGAGTTATGGGGTTTTAGCTTCCTGTACCACTTTCACATTTCCTTTCTGAACACTACAAAACCGTTATATTTAACCTTACAGGCTTGTGTTGTTCATCGTCACGCTCTCTCTCTCTCTCTCTCTCTCTCTCTCCCTCTCTCTCTCTGTCTCTCTCTCTCTGTCTCTCCCTCGCTCTCTCTCTCTCTCTCTCTCTCTCCCTCTCTCTCTCTCTCTCTCACTCTCTCTCTCTC
>JAQMYL010000033.1:1339781-1365265 GCA_030014365.1 Clarias pachynema | reverse complement strand
GGAAGAAGCTCCTCCTCAGTCTCTCTGTGTTGGCCTTCAGGGAGCGGAATCGCTTTCCTGACCGCAACAGAGAGAACAGTCCATTGCTGGGGTGGCTGAGGTCCTTCACTATCTTCCTGGCCTTGGTCCAGTATCTCTTGCTAGATCGAGTGCAGGGAGCTTGATGCAGATGATGCGCTCAGCTGATCGCACCACCCTCTGTAGAGCTCGTCTGTCCTGCATGGTGCTGTTCCTGAACAGATTGAGACGTTTACCGTCAGGATGCTCTCTATGGTGCAGGAGTGAAAGTTCCTGAGCACCTTGGAGGGCAGTCTGAAGTCTCTCAAGCGCCTTTTTTTTACCATGGTGTTGATGTGACAGGACCATGACAGGTCCTGCGTGATGGGAAACTCAAAACACAACCCTGGGAGGCGTGTCCACCCATCCTTACTGCCTGTGGTCTGCCAGTTAGGAAATTAGAGATCCGCTGGCGCAGAGATGGGCTGAGTCCCAGGTACTCCAGCTTGGTGGTGAGTGTGGAAGGACTTATGGTATTAAATACTGAGCTGTAGTCGATGAAGAGCATTTCATGCGAGCTGCATGAAGCAGGTATTTGAAGCTGTTCCCTGGGCTCTCGTTGATGACGGGGGTCTGGTAGTTCCTTTCCTGCTCAGTGACTCTTTTCCCACGACACCAATAGAAATAAGAGTATCTCTATCATACTTGATGCATTCAATGGTGGTGATTTAACTGGTTTAAAGTTACAGAAACTTGACTTAAAAGACAAAACTAAGGTAAAAAAAAGGTTGGAGCAGTCGTGACGGCAGCCGACCTCACCGGCACCATCTTGGAACCGACTTCTACTAAGCACTTCTACTTCTAACCCCTTTCTTTGGGAAACACATCAGCATGGAACACGCAAAAGTCTTTTCCCGCGTTTCGTTCTTTCCTAATGCAGTGTTTGATTAAGGCTTTGTATCTAGTGGTCTACCTAGGTGTTAAATTTTGTGTCGACTATCTAGTCAACTCACAGGGTCTGACTGCGCATGATGAGCCAGAACCTCTGATGTTAGCCGTAACCCTCACACGAGGATGTTTATTTAACCTCCTTATCTGTGAATGAAGACATGTTTTTTGAGGAGAACATTTTTTATAAAGACACAAAGACACACACACACACACTTACACACCTACTTCCTGGAGCGGAGGGCAGCAGCTTCCCGCCAGGCGTGTGTTATTAATCCAGCACATTATTTATGCAGAGATTGTGCCGCCGCCGCCGCTTGGTTCAGCTCATGAAATGGTAATGTTAATATATTCATAAAGAAATTGTTCAGGTCTAATCTGAGACTCAGACACTTATCGCCGAGTGCCACTTGATTCCCATGTGCGCTCGTGTTACCCGAGCGCTTCGCTAATATGAAGCTGCTACGTCTCACCGCTCGACTCTCTCACGGGAGACGTATTTACTGTACGTCTGGCTGTCTGGATCCTCTGAGCTGCGAAAGTGCGATTTCCTGCGAGCCTTGCTCATCAACAAAAACAATCAAAAATCAGAAATGAAAACAAACAAACAAATAAATAAAACATGGAACCATTCGTTCATAAAAAATAAAAAGAATCACATAATATTTTAACGTAGAAAATAATATTTGCGTATAATATTTATGTAAAATAGTTCATTTAAAAAAATAAATATTAAAAATAATTATTATTTGGATTTCTTTTACCGATTAATGAAGTTGCTTGTATTTTCTAAGCTGGGAAGAATAATCAAAAATAAATTTGTGTGTAAATTAAATAGTAAAATGATTTTGGTTATTTTTATGAACAAAATAATTTTTATATTACCTTATTATTATTTATTCACTCCCTCACTCTCGATAAGCACTCATCCACATAGTATGGGTAATTTGGAAACACCAATTAGACTAATCTGCATGTCTTTGGACTGTGGGAGGAAACCAGAGCACCCTGAGGAAACCCACAAAGCACGGGGAGAACATGCAAATACAGACCGGAGGCGGAGCTCAAACCATCGACCCTGGAGGTGCGAGGCCACAGTGCTAACCACTACACCATCGTATTATATTATATTATATTATATTATATTATATTATATTATATTATATTATAGTGGAAAGAAAAAGTATGTTAACCTTTTGGAATTTTCTTTTTGCATTAATTTGCCATAAAATGTTATCTGATCTTTATCTAAGTCAAGATTATTGACAGTTATAACGTGCCTAAAATAGTAACACACACACAAAAAAAATTCTTTATTTATAACAACTATAAAACCCTCATATTGCTAGTGGAATAATCCTTGAGTTAATGACCTAAAAAAAAAAAGCTAATTGGAGTCAGGTGTTAGCGTACCTGGAGTCTTGTTAAAAGAATGAGTTTGGAGGTGTGAACTAGAGCTGCTTTGGCTGATAAAGAAACACTCAATCCTTTTAAGTTCTATTTAAGTTCTTGCTGCTCTGCACAAGAAGAATACACTAATGTGAGCCCTGACTCACCAAAAAGGCCTTTCAGAGGATCTATGATCAATAATAGCTGATTTACATAAAACTGGAAAGAGTTACAAAGTGATTACAAAAGAATTAAGAAGACTTTAGAAATTCACCAGTCTACAGTTACGCAAACGGACACACTTTGGGACTGTGGCTACTCTACCAAAAAGTTGGCACCCAGTCAAAATGATCTGAAGAGCACAACAAAGACTCAACGAGGTAAATAAACAACCCGGAGTGACAGCCAAAGATTTGAAGGCATCATGGGAACCGGCTAACATTTGTGTTCATGAGTCTACAGTATGTAAAACACTGAACAAGCAGGGTGTCCATGGCAGGACTGTCCATTGCTGCACGACTGAAGTTTGTGAAAGAGCACACTGACACTCCACAGCGGTATTGGTCAAATGTTTTGTGCACTGATGAAACTAATTTTCCAACTATTTGGAAAGAACTACACCTGATGTAAAAAGGTCACTGCATATAATCATGAAAACATCATCCCAACTTAAAGTATGGTGGAGGAAACCTCATGATTTGGGCGTGGCCAGCTCGCAGTCACAGAGGTGAAGATGAATTTCCAAGAGTTTAAAAAACTTCTTCAGGATAATGTGAGAATGTCTGTATGTCAGCTGAAACTCTGCAGAAGTTGGATGATGCAACAGAACAATGACCCAAAACACCAGAGCAACCAGTTATTAATTCCATTGAGTGTGTTCAGTGAAGACACGCAAGATCAGAATTTCTTTGTCATTATTTTATATTTGTCAATAATCTTGACTTAGATGGAGATCAGATAACATTTCATGACAAATTAATGCAGAAAACCATGAAATTCAAGGTTCACATACTTGCCATTATATTATATTATATTATATTATATTATATTATATTATATTATATTAAGAATTTAGTACTACAAAAAAACATTTAAACTATTATAAAATGAACTTTTAACAATAATGATCAGCTTATCTTTACATCATATAATATAAAGTCATATGTATATATTTAATTTAATTTTTATTTATATATTGAATCCTCTCATTTTAAATCTTGCTCTGGAAACCATACTGTATGTACACTAATACCGAAGAAGAACTAAAACTGAGAACTTTCCTAGTGAAACATGGTGCATAAAGCTTCCCTGAGCACTACAGGTCTACATCGAGCGGCCATGCCCCAATTACACACTCATTATGAGTGTCTATTAATAAACAGAATTTCAGCTACAGGGATGTAAGAACCAGTGGCTGAGTCCCAAACCACATTCTTGTGAAATTAATCCAGATGCAGGTGTTGTAGCCTTCAGGTGTGTGGTCAGTATTTAGTGTGTGTGATTTGGGATGCAGTCACTGAACTACAAATCATGCATTTAAAGAAAGTTCAAAATACACACTTGTGAGAGAGAGAGAGAGAGAGAGAGAGAGAGAGAGAGAGCGTAGGTTGGATGTCACTTAAGCAAAGAGATAATTACTTATTTTCCCGGCACGTGTAACCTTGGACTTTTCTTAAATTAAAAAAAAAAAAACAGTTGGCATGAATCCAACAAGACAAGATGCATTGAAAGAGAGAGAGAGAGAGAGAGAGAGAGAGAGAGAGAGAAATACTATTAATAATAAAGCAGACAGATGTTTTCCAGTTCAACTCCAAGCCTTTGCTAGCTGAAAATTACTTTTTTTGACAGTCGCATAGCAACTGGTGAAGCGGAATAAACCCTCGTCATTTGCACAGCCGAGGCAATATGATGAAATAAGCCGACACCCAGGTAAGAGTGTGAGCGCCAGGCTGCGTGTGATTGCATCTCGTCTCTGCGAGTGAGAGATAGCGGCCTTTAGCCAGGCGAAGAAAAAAAAAAAAAACAAGGAAATGGTGTCTGAGAATGTATCTGCTCTCTCAAGCGCCTGATCGTATACTGAAAAACTTCATACATCTGCAAGTTTAAAGAGAAACTTCAAATAGGGAAAATACTATTAAGAATGACTTATTCCTAACAGGCAGGTAGAAACGGTCAAGAACTCCTTGTAGGTACATATTAGGGGTCAGTGATGCTTACAGGTCTAGAAAGCATACGGGCAGATAATAAGTTGAGATTGCTACAGTATCAGGAAGTATCAGGAAGACTGAGATGGTTTGGATGCTCAGCATGAGGGTCAAGATCTCCTTGCAGCCAGTTATTAAGGTCCAGGAAGCTAGTTTGGACACTATAAATCCGGGACTCTTTTCAGGCACATATCCTGGGGCGAGAACTCCTTGTGGACAAACATTAACGATGCAGGAGGACGATTTATAGGCAAGATAGAGGCGATGGGATGGCTTGTAGGTTGACTCAAAATTTGTAAGTAGAAATAAAAATTCTATGCCTCTTTGAGGGAATGTCTCTTAGGAAGTGGTTTCTCGTGGTCTAGGCCTACATGATGGTAGGGTTTCAAGTTATTTGCCTAATTTTAGGCAAGTTTTCAGGGTCTATACCCCCTTAAAGGTAGGTTTCCAGAGTCTGTGCTTCCTTAAAGGTAGGTTTGCATGTTGTTCTCCTACTTTTAGGTAGGTTTTCAGGGTCTATGAGTATATGGAGGCAGGTTTTCAGGCCCTATACCTTCTTGAAAAGAGGTTTTTAGTGTATACACCCCCTTAAAGTCAGGTTTTCAGGGTCTATCCATTATTGAAAATAAGTTTTCAGGATCTCAACTACCATAATGGCAGGTTTTCAGGGTCTATGTCTCATTGCAAGCAGGGTTTCAGAGCATATGACTACGAAGGTAGGTTTTTCATGGTATATGGATATATGCTGGAAGGCTCTTGAACAGAGGGGTCTACAACCCTGACCTTAAAGTCAGTTTTTTAGGGTCTATGCTTTCTTGAAGGCAAATTCTTAGGGTTTGAATGCTTATAGACAGTCCTTGTAGTTAGTAAGGGTCTAGGATGCTTGAATATCCTAAAAAAAAAAGTCTTGAAAAAAGTCTCATTGTCTAGGTAGAACACACATCTCTTCTGTACAGATATTAAGGGGTCAAAGTCTTCTTGTAGGCAGCTAGTAAAACAAGACTTGGGTTAACCAGATTGAAGAAGCAAAACGCATTTGGCTCACTATCGATGACTTAATGATGGCTGCACAAAATCAACCACAATAGAGAATGTTTTGCGAAGATACATCTGTCTTGGCCGCCAAAGTGCCAGCAAGGCTGCCCTACATTCTTAGGAGGCACTTTTCTGGATCTAGAGGGAATGATTTGATCTAGTACGGGTCAGGGCCTCCTTTCATGCACACAGGGGGAAAAAAAGTAGCAGAGAGTTATTAAAGGTGGGCAGATTTTAAATGTACCTTATAGGCAGCCATTGCTCATATGGGTTCCTTGAAGGCAGAAGTATTCTATGGGTATTTGTAGGCAGACAAGGGACTACTGATCCATAGAGAGAGTGAGGTACTGGCAGGCAGGACTTTGGAGACAGATATTCACGGGCTAGCAACCGTTGTAGGCAGACTTAAAGACTTTAAGACGGCTAGGAGGCAGAATGAATATGTTTTGGATTCTTTATAGGCCCACATTAAGATTTTAAGACTCCTTGAAGGAATGTTCAAAGGAATCCAACGGGTCTTAGTGGTAGGTTGTTACTGAGGGACTGGGGTTCCTTGTAGGCATATATTAATGGTCTAGGAAGCTTGGAGGAAGAATAGACATCATGGGCTTGAAACTGCTTAAACCTTCTTACATTCACCCGTGTTGCTTTACATCTCTGAGTATTAATAGTTTTTTTTCCCTTTGAAACACCAGAATAAGAAAATGAAGGTTCAAGACAGAGAGAAAGAAAAAGACGAGGTGCCTCTTGAGACAGCTGTCGTGTTGTTCTTGCTCAGTGTGTTTTGAGATCCCTTGGGTGTGTGCATGTGTGAAGATGTGACAACAGGACGTTCTCAGTGCGGCTTCCAGCTTCCTGCAGCGTGTATTTATAGCTGCTTCAGTTCTCCATATACTGAGCAGGTCCAGGAAGCCACTCACCAGTGACGCGTATAGACACACACACACACACACAGCTCAAGCTTGACTGAAGCGATAATGTGCAAATCGCACAGGTGTTGACTTTCTCGTGTCTTATGAGGTTAGTGTGTAGGAGGCATGCACCCTTCTCCGTGTTGGATTGCAATGTGTGTCTCTCTGTTTTGTTCCTCTGTAATCAGATACGTATTGTCGTGTGTTTATACAGTTGTTACCTCTTTTTATTTCTGGACCTTCATCAGACAATTGAGCGTTCTTTAATGGGAAGACGTGTACCTCCCTGCGGAGATATTTACTGCAGTTGATTTTCAGTTCCTCCATTCAGCTAGAATATATTGCTATAAATTGTCTCGGGAAATGATACTCGAATTTGTCTGCGCCGGACCCTTATCATGATTGCGACAGCACACAGATGCAAAACAGCAAAGAAAGAAATCCAAACGAATAAAGTGACGCAGCTGATCCATGATTGCAGCAGGATCATCTTCATAGTCGTTGCTCTCTTCTTGGTTTAGACTTTCCAAGCTGAAGTATATTTATAAAAAAAAACAAGCAACAGATTTCAGTATAATGTGTTACACAACTTGTAGTAGGGTCCTGATCCAAGCCTAGAGTTGATCGGGTGAGCGGACGGCTGGTGAACAGCGGTTTACTCAAGGACTTAACCTTTGCTCTTTTAACATCCTGGGGTTTTAACCTGGTTTCCTGTGTAGACGCTACGCCAAGAATGTGGGTTGATAAAACTGGGGTAAACGTGCAACAATACTTTCTTTATGAGCAACGTCTGTACTGCTTATCCTGTGCAAGGTCACGAGGGATCTGAAGCCTATACCAGGGAACAAAGTGGAGTACCTGGAGGAAAGCCCCCATGCAGGGGAAGATCATGTAAACTTCATACACACAGAGGCATAGGCAAGGCTTGGGGTGCAAGGTGTCACTTATCAAGGCTTTGGGGTGCAAGGTGTTGTTATTTATGTGACCCATGTTTTTCCAAAAAAAAAAAAAAAGAACCAATAAATGCGGAACAAATGATACATTCGTTATCTGTCACACTGTCCAAGTGGAAACTCCCAGTGATGTGCCTCCCAGTTGGTTGTATTTTATAATTTTTTGGCCTGGACCCAAGTATTTGGCCAAACCTGCAGTGACATTGTATCCAAATACATACACTTCAGTATGGAGTCAGTCCCCCTTTTGCAGCTATAACAGCTTCCACCCTTCTTGGAAGGCCATCCACAAGATTATGGAGTGTGTCTGTGGGAATTTGTTCCAATTCATTCTGTAGAGCATTTATGAGGTCAGGCACTGATGTTAGATGAGAAGTTCTGGCTTAAAACCTCCATTCCAGTTCATCCAAAGGTGCTCGAGGGGTTGAGGTCAGGGCTCTGTGTTTGGGCCGGTCAAGTTCTTTCACACTGAACTCATCAAACCACTTTCCTTATAGTCCTTGCTTTGTGCACTGGGGCGGAGTCATGTTGGAATAGAAAAGAGCCTTCAACAAACTGTTACCACAACGTTAATAAAAAGCATAGCATTGTCCATGATGTCTTGATATGCAGAAGGATTAAGATCATCCTTCACTGGGGATAAGGGGCTGGATTGTAACAACTTTTGCCCATACAGTGTATAAGTGACAAAACTGAATAAACAGCTAATTTAATAATTTATAGCAGGCTAGTTTGCTAGCTATAGGAAATTAACGAGGTGGATAAAGACAGTAAGCTGTTGGTATTCTTGTTGCAGTAGGTGGCGAGATTTTGAACGAGTACTATGTGCGACTTGTCACCGTTATGTAAAATAAAATGTTACCAAGGATTTTTTTTTATTGTTTTTGAATTGCCAGACAAATCAGAAAAAAAAACCCAAAAACAAACAAGTAATCGACTTTTCAAGCACCTGGAATCATGATTTGCCCTTCCCTGATTAACGTCCTTAAAAGTAACCCACAAATGCTAAAGTATTTATGGAACTGGTTTTGCTGATTGTCTTTTTTTTTTTACTCTAATTTGATTATCACAGCAGTTCATTTGTGCGCAACTCAGTATGGGAGAACCACAAAGCACACAGGACACAGCAGGACACGCAACAAATTGGCTGCTGCGAAACGCTAGTCGGGCTCCTTTTATTTTAACGGCCTTGACCTCCGAAATCACTCCTCACAAATGAAGTCTTTTTTTTGTGTGTGCGTATGTGAGTGTGTGTGTGTGTGTGTGTGTTAAAGGCATAAATAAAGTATTCATGAATTCCATTTGCAGAGCGCGCAGTGCCAGGACTAATTATTTTCACAGAACACTCGCTAATGCGGTTCCATTTCCAAGTCCGAATGACTAGATGGCATTAAATGTTTAATTTTTTTTTTTTTTTTTTTTTAACATTTGCCCAGAACGATAACGAATCAAAGAACCCAACAGTTTTCAGTTTGTATTTTGGAGCAAAATGTTCAGAGTTATTAGCGCCATGCTGGTTTTATTAATGACTTCATTTCGATGTGCTAATGGCTTAGTTCTTGAAAGCAGTCAAAACTGGTTTAATACCTGATATGAACCTTCGTGTAAAACGTTGAGTTACAAATGAGAAGCTGTCAGATTCTTCAGGGTTCAAAATTCTGTCAGACTGCTTGACTTAATCTCTTGGACCTTCACACGAGGATAAACATGGATAAACACAGCAAACTGTCAATTCACAATGAAATTCTGTACAAAAATAAACTTATTCAACAGTTTTATTCT
The DNA here is from genome assembly GCA_030014365.1 of Clarias pachynema. Classification (NCBI taxonomy): domain Eukaryota; kingdom Metazoa; phylum Chordata; class Actinopteri; order Siluriformes; family Clariidae; genus Clarias; species Clarias pachynema. The sequence goes on along the minus strand of JAQMYL010000033.1, from coordinate 1,356,046 downwards.
TAAGAAACGAGGTTAGATGTATAAACCTAACTAATGTTTGTGCTTTAAAAACCGACTTTAAGTTTTCAACCCCAGACTACATTGAATTCTAGATCGATTCATTTGTGTTGAATCCTGCATTCTGATTGGTTTGTCAGTTGTTGATTAATTATCTTTAACAGCTGCTCTCATAGTAGTTCTGTTACATTATCATTTTTATAGAAAGGGCTGATTCAAACTGTACTAGGTGATATGGTTATATTTTCCTCGTATATTTTAAGGAAGGAGTCTCCAGTGTCAGCTGTAACCTTTCTAAGGGATTTTATACTTTGTGGTTTCTTGCTTCCAAAATGAAAATCTCGTGTTTTTTTATCTCCTTTGAATGACAGATTTTTATATAATGTTTAGGAAAATACGAACGAACTTGTTTCCTCAAACCTAAACATAACAGATGAATTAAAAGTAATTCACGCATAACGTTTCTTAAATAAACAGTAACAGTCGCTCAGTTTTAACATTGCAGCCGGACAGCACCGCTCACAGTGTATAGTCTATATTTTACTATATTTTACTACAGATAGACGTATGTTGTTTAAAACTGCACTCCTCCGCTCAGCGTTTACGGAGTTCGTTGATTTGCGTGCTGCATATTCGACACCGGTTTCTGATTAATTAGCCGTGTAGCAGAAACAGCAGTTAGTCCTCAGTAATTGGCGCTCTCGTGCCACTTTCCATGCACACTAATAACCTCCACGTGTTCATAAGTCTGTGAATTCACAGGATATCTCTGTATCTCTCATTAAGGTCCTGAGTAGAGAGCTAAATCATTCAAACTGCACTTTCCAATTAGTGCTGTTCATGTCTGGTTATGAAACTGGTGTAAAATATGGTGACTTTTGACACAGCTGGTGAACAGGAAAGAAAAAATATATTTCGCTGATACCAAACGACAGATTCGTTCTCATTACCATATCACTTAAATCGAGATGATTAGCATTTTTCAACCTCACAAATCATAACAAGACACGATGTCCAAACAAAAGTAACATGCTGGTAAGTTTAGTATGTGATGTCAACCAGGAAACTCCTCAGCTTTGGACCAGTCGTGGCCAAGTCACGCTAGCTGATGTAGCTCGCTAGCTAACTCCCCTGATGTGATAAATGATTCTTTTGTTGCCATGGTAACATTGTATTCGGACACATTTTAGCTATGAAAATGAACATGTAAAGTAGAGGCCGAGCTACTAGCTATTCAGCTTTCTTAATTTGCATGTTGTAGTTGTTGGTCTTTCGGCTGCTCCCATCGAGGGGTCGCCACCCCGGACCATCCAATCCACACAAAAACTTGGCACAGGAAGCCCTTCTTCATGCACTCCTCCCATTTTATCCGGGCTTGGGACCGGCACTGCATCCATTGGCTGGGGTTTGGGCACTGGGTAGGAATCGAACCCAGGCCTTCTGCCTGGCAGGCGAGAAACCTACGTACCACCGAGCACCCATATTCATAGAGTCATACAAGATGTAGAGATGTTTCTGGGTGATTTAGGGCAGTTTTTAGCACATTACATGCCATATTAATAAAATACATTTCATAAATTGTTATTAAGGTTTGAAACAACACTAACAGGAAGAATTCAAGGCTTGAGAAACAAAACAAAGAATTCCTGTAAATGGTTACAAAAGGTGAATTTCATGACGTCCTGAACACACCACTTAGACCTGATGTGACTCGAATTAAGCAGAGCCATTAAACCGGACTTTCTTTTTTCTCATTAACTGGATTGTGGTGCTTTTTCAATGTTTAATGGGACAATTAAAAATTCACACATGCTAATGTGGCAATGAGGCAATGGCCCTCACGTGTCAGAGTGGAGAAACGAGGAAGTGGTTCTCAGACTGTTAGAAAATGTCCTTCCTAACAACGCTCCATCTCTCTGCAATGTGTTTCGATATCTATTTATGAATATTTTAAAACTTACAATTTCAAGAAAAGAGTTTTTTTTGTTTTGTTTGGTCAAAATCTTTGAGGGTTCATTGGATGTACAAGGGTTCTTCTCTCCAATCTCCTAATAGATCTTTCTTTAAGGGTATTAAAAAACACATTATATAATTAAAGATTCATAGAATCCAGAAAAGGGTTTCTTTGGGATTTCCTTGGGTAATTAAAGGTTCTTTAAAGATTCCTTGTGTAATTAAGCATTATTAACTTCCATAAGAAGGTTCGTTAATGGTTCCCTGTGTAATTAAGGGTTCTTAACTTCCATAAAGGTGTTCTTTTAATGTTCTTTTAAGGTTGTTAACTTCATTTAAAGTTTTCTTTAAAGGTTACTTGGGTAATTAATGGTTTTTGACTTTCATAAAAAGCATCTTTAAGGGTTCTTTCAGTAATTAAAGGCTCTTAACTTCAATCAAATGTTTACAGTATGTAAAGGTTTTCTGTATAATTAAAGGTTCCTATCTTCCATTAGAAGGTTCTTTAAAGGTTCCTTGTGTAATTAAGGGTTCTTAATTTCCATAAAATGCTTTGTTTGAAAGTTTCTTGGTACTTAAGGTTCCCATCTTCCATAAAAGTGTTCTTTGAATGTTGAATGGTTAATTAAATGTTATTGACTTACTTACATAAAAAGCTTCTTTGAATGTTCCTTGTATAATTAAGGATTTTTGGCTTTTACAAAAGTGTTTATTGGGTAAATAAACATTCATATTTTACATAAAAATGTTTTTTGAAGGTTCCTTGGGAAATAAGAGCGTTTCACTTCTATAAAAGTGTTTAGAGTTCCTAGGTGTATAAAAATTAAGTGTTCTTGACTTCAATAAATTGTTCTTGCAGGGTTCTTTAGGTGTTCTTTGGCTAATTAAACGTTCTAAGCTTCATCAAAAGTAATTTTCGGTGCGTACGTCTCCATGTACTTAATAATATTATTGAATAACTACCATAGAGTTTAAATATAATTAACATGTATTCATTTGATTGAATATTAAATGCTTGTTAAAATAATTTTTAAATGATGTATAAACTCAATTTTAATGTTAGAAAAGAACAAGTTAACGATGCAGTAAATCTTGTGCTTTTGGAAAGGAGTGACGTCGCTGTGTGTTATGACCTCCACGCTACGTGCACCTGACACCTGGTGCTCACACACACGCCATCAAAACATCAAAAGCCTCGCAGAACCCTTCAGATCCGTCGCCTGGATCTCTCCACATTTCATCTCTGACATGACGGAGAGATGTGAGAGCGTTACGGCGCTCGCAGGAGTCGAGCGTCTTTACACCCTGGAGGGCGTTCCTCCCCCGGCTGAGCAGAGAACACTCCACCGTCTTCAGAGAGAGAAAGGGGAAAATCACCGCGAGGAGGCTTCAGGCTGCTGGAGATCTAAAATCTAACCAGAAACGCTGCATGCCAAAGATTTCTGTTCTGCTAGTTGAAATGTACTTCCGGGAGAATAAAAAAATAATAATAATCTTTAACAAATAAAGAGCTGTGAGGATTATCAGCCCACTGTGGTGTAGGAGAAAGAAAACACTCACGCTAGGGACGTGTTGGTAAAGAAAAATAATCAACTCCAGGGAGGCGACAGTGACACAGAAGTTTATATTGTACCTTCTTTTTTTTATATAACACTTAAAATAAATAAATTGGTTATTAACAGTTAGACTAAATTTAGACTCAAGATCAAAAGAAAGGCAGTTTGAACTAGGTTGACATAACCCTGCCTCTTTCTATGCCCCGCCTCCTGACATTTTAGGCAGTGAAGCAGATCTGCTCGCGCACCTTCAAACCTAAATTTGTAAATAATTCCCGTTCTTTGTTGCATCGTTTAAAGCAAACTCATTATAAATTCTGTAGATGGGCTCAGTTCAGAATAATTCCACCCCCTTTGAGGCCACGCCTCCTAAAGATTAAAGACATCGTTGAACTATAATTCCACTCTAATCTTGGGGGGGGAAATAAGAAAGAAAAAATATTTGTTATGTTATTTATTGGCAAAATTTCAGTAGGTACAGTAGTGCCACTTTGTATAACTCCAATATTTACAAAAATGTTGGTAGATGGGGCAAGTTTGGGATAATAACTCCACCCCCTTTCAGGCCACTTAAAGTTTGAAATAATTGTTGTGAATTATGCTGGACGTATTTTTATGAAAATGGAAATGTGTGGAACTTGTGGTAGGTGGAGCCAGTTTTAAATAACCACACCATTAAAAAAAAAAAATTGAATTCTAGTACAATTTTAGGAGCTTTATGGATATATACTCCCACTCTAAACTTTGATGGAAGTTGATGCAAGTGTTTAAAAAATTTAACAAGTTAACTAAGATCATACAAATTGAGCTAGCTGTGCTAATATTACTTTTCTCTGGGAGTCACAATTCTGTTTGTCAGTGCTCTATTAGGATGTACAGCAACATATAAAATAACGCAGATTACTGTGAAAAGAAAGGGGCGTGGTCGTGATGGCAGGATGACATTTTGTCTTTTATACATAATTATATTTCACGCATATTCTTAGCTCGTAGGCCATGCTAGCTGGTTCTGGATTCACTTTTATGCAATGTTTATTTCTTCCTCATGATAATTTCCATCCCCATCTAGGAGTAATCTCCTGGGAACGCTGAAGAAGAGAAGGAATATGGAATGGATGAGTGTGAAGAGAGAGAGAGCGAGCGAGAGCAAAGGGCGATAACAATCCGGCGCGTGGCGTAAAGATCAGAGCGACGGCTCGGCCGGTGTTCAGTGTCACTTCACATCACTTGTCACAGGTGATGTCTCGGAGGAAAGATAAACGAGAGGAAGCATCTCTCTCTCTCTCTCCCTCTCTCACTTTCTTTAAATGCCAGTAAAGACCAAGAGCTTTACATGAGCAAGGAAATGCCAATCCTGGTGAAGGAGGTCAGGTGGGTTTTCACCTCGTTTGGTGAGAATGAATTCAGACGTGTGGAAACGATCTGAATCCCTGAGGAGCAAACGCTCAGTCCGCACCAGGCTGCGTGGAAAAGGTTAGCGTGAGCTGAGACGCGGGTTTAACGTTTGACTTTAATCACAGCTTCACTCTCGTTACATTTACGACACTTGTCTTTTCTAATGCCTTAGAACTTTAACTAACAAACAGTCAAACAACTGAAGGCTAATGTTACTGCTAACAGGAAGTAGTAGATTCTAGAATCTCAGTAAGCAGCTAGCAAACTGCAAGTGTAAATAGTTACCTGGAAATATTTTGTTATCATATAAACTGTTTAAAGAAATGGTGAAAAAGCATGTGGAAAGTTTAGGCCACGCCTCCTAACTCCTACGAGATTCTGCTTGCGGCACTGAACAGAGTCGGTTCAGGCGACGCTAGTGAAGGATACAAACTTAGCGCACAGTGCTTATTTGGTGGCTCTAAGAGGCTCCAAACTTGGAATGACTTTAACCTAATAACTTGAATGATACTAAATAAAGACGTGAACTTATGATGCTGAATATGTCCCAGCTGTTTGTCGTTATAGTGCGTTTAAAATAAATCAGAAATATAGCAAAATAATTCCTTCTTATTTAGGGAAATCCGTCAAGTGTTCTTGTGTAGAAATCCTGAGCAAAGCAGCTGAGAGCGTCTCACGTCCTAGCGGCGTTGGCTAACCTCATTGTAATAAATAGTTATAATAGTAATCATTGGATTAAAAAGGGGTGGAGCTTAATTTAAATTTGATGCATTTTTATTTGAGGTAATGCTTAATGGTTGATCACTGGATAATTGGGATCAATTATTTTATTGCTTTTATTATTACTATTGCAGTAATCTGCAGCACTTTACCGTTAAACTCAGATTTACGTACCCTACACATTTCCCACAATGCTCCTCCGACTTAGTGGTCAGTATACGAAGCATGAGGAGGACGATGCCATCTTGTTCCGGTAAATCGTCAGGATTAATGTTCCTGAAAGCTTATGTGAGCCACGCTGCACAGATTACGCCTGAGCCTATAGAACTTGTGACCCGCCGATGGTCGGTTTCGGGCTTTCTCTGCGTTTAGTGATTGTAGACGGTCACTCGTGCATCTTAAATTCCACAAAATCCCATTTAGACTCGAAATTCAATTTGGAAATGGCACAAGCTCGGTGCATTACACAGCGCTGCGGGTGCGCGGCCCACATTTATGTTCATTTACTCTGTAAAGACGGCGGAAACGTGTAAGCTAGCGCATGCATTATGTGATGCACGGCCTGCTGAGTCGCATTAAACTACACAATAAAACAGAAATGTACATACACCCATCAGCCGTAACATCAAACCCACTGAAAGACTGACGTGAATAACACCGATTATCTGAATAGAGGGACATCTTTCGGAGCGGGCGATATCAGGCAGCAAGTGAACAACCAGTTCTGGAAGTTAATATAACAACAGCTAAGTGGAAATATGTGAGTGACTTTATTGTGATGAAATTGTGATGTCTAAACGACTGGGTTAGAGAATCTCCAATACAGAACGGAATATCAAGACAATGATCGAGTCAAAAGGTTAAAATAAAATTTTTTTAAAAGTCAAGAGTAAAATCTAAAGTCAAAAGTATAAACACAAATTAAATGTCAAGTCAAAACCTCTAATCAAGTCAAAGGCCAAGTCAAACATCAAGTTCAAAGTTGTAAATTAAATCAAGTAAAAAATTTTATTTAAATATGAGTCAAAAAGGTCAAGGTGAAAGAAAATAAGTTGTCAAAAATAAAAAAATAATCATTAAGTCAAAAGTAGAGATAATAAAGGGTCAAAAATGAAGTTGGGTCAAGTCTAATGTCAAAAGCTGAGGCAAGTCAGAAGTCAATTAAAAAAAAAGTCAAAAGTCAGGAAATTATATGAAGATTTAGTCGAGTCAAAATAATACAAATAATACAAAAAGGCATCAAAATCAAGTCAAAAGTCCAAAATAAGCAGATAATAAAAGGTCAAATAAAAAATTGAGTCAAAAATCAAAATTCTAAAATTTTACAACAAATGTAATAAATAAGAGCCTAAAAAAAAGGGGCGGGGGGGGGGGGCGGTAGCATTACAGTACACTATAAAACAGAAATCTACATACGCCGATCAGCCGTAACATCAAACCCACTGACAGACTGACGTGAATAACACCGATTATCTGATTACAGGGTCGTCATTCAGGGGGCGGGCGATATCAGGCAGCAAGTAAACAACCTGTTCTTGAAGTGGAAATATGTGAGTAATTTTAGCAAGGATTAAATTGTAATCTCTAGACGACTGAGTTGGAGAATCTCCAGGTCTGGTGGGATGTTTCCAGTCTGCAAGGGTCAGAACTGACCAAAAGTGCTTCAGGAAAGGAAAACCAGTGACCTGGAGACAGGGCCATAGGGAGCGAAGGCTAGCCCGTGTAGTCCCATCCGAACAGAAGAACTTCTGTAGACCTGAACCACAGAGCAATGGAAGAAGGTCACCCGGTCAGATGAATCATGTTTTCTTTTACATCAGGTGCATCACTTACATGGGGAAGAGACAGCACCAGGATGCACTATGGGAAGAAGGGGAGCAGGCGGAGTCAGTGTGATGCTCAGGCCGATGTTCTGCAGTGAAACCTCGAGTCCTTCCTCGGTGTTACTCTGACACGCCCCACCTACCTAAACCCTGTTACAGACAGAGTTACACCCCTTCATGGAGACGGTGTTCCCTGATACCAGTGGACTCTTTCAGCGGGATAATGTGCCCTGGCACGCTGCACACACTGTTCGGGAACAGATTGAGGAACATGAAAAAGAGTTTGAGGTGTTGACTCCGCCTCCAATTTCTCCAGATCTTAATCAGATTGAGCGTCTGTAGGACGTGCTGGAGAAACAAGTCTGATGCATGGAGGCTCGATCTCACATCTTACAGTACTCTGCTGGTGATAGCTCAGTGTCAGATACCACACACACCATCAGAGCTCTAGTGCTGACTGGTTATAATTGTTTTTAATTGGAGGAGTGATTAATTTCGTAATTATCTATCTGCTTGTTTTGTTACATTAAGTTTTCGAAGCAGGTCGCATGGATTCTGAAAGCAGTAAGTGAGTAAATATAAAAATAAAAATAACAATCCCGCACGCGTCTCTCGCGGGCTCTGAGACTGGACCGCGGGGGACATGAACTCGTTTCAGGCTTGTGATGAGAGAAGGTGAGCAGTCGCGCGCACGCCTACGCTTTCACGCAGGGGAACAGAGACGCTACACGCCGGGTGATGCGACATGATGGAATCCTCCTCCTCCTGCTCGCTGTGGAGAGGTCTCAGGATGAACTCCCGGCCCCGCTGGCGATCATTAGGCATTCCCTTTTAACAAAAGATGCAGAGATGTGAAGCGTTCCTCCCGATGTTTGTGAATTATTCAAAGAAAATTCACAAATCTGAAACCCAGAAGCCTGGAATTTGGGAAAATAATGTATCGGACGCAGGACGCGGATAAATAAAACAGCAGTCTGCCAATGTAAGGGGATTAGATGCGGAGCAACGATAATTTGTCATCTCTGAAACCTATGAAATCCCAGGAAATTCGTAATAAGTGTTTACCGCATGCTGAGTGACTTTCGATCACTTTCCATCACTTTCTATTGTTTGTCTCCTTTTTTCAAAAACTTCTCGTATCCTTTATTCCCGCTTTCAAGCCTCCAGGTTCCGAGGTGAGTTCAGCCTCACCGCAGCACACAAAGCGGCGGATCCACGAGGATTCCTGGAGAAAATATAAAGAAGTTACTGCAGGCACAGAGAGAAGAAAACACCAGCATGTTTCAGGAGATGTGAAGACAAGGCCGGGTTTCTGTAGCAGAGGGCGGCTTTAACAAAGCTGCCAAAAACACAGCGCAGTCTCCAGGCAATCAAAACCGCTGCTGATTAAATCAAAACACTGACGATGATAAAGTTTTTAGAAAGAAAAGCCTACAAACAATCAGGGCCTGTGCAGCCTGCGTCTGTCTGCTGCGCGTACAAGAAAGGAAATATAAACCCTCAAACTTTTAAAACAAAAAGACATTAAACCTGACACTAGGTGCCCACACACACACACACACACACACACACACACACACACACACACACACACACACAAATATGTTTGGATTGCAACTATGAAAAATCAAGTAGAATATCAAGTCAAAAATCAAGTCAAGTCAAAAGTTTAAAATAAAAAAAGTCATGAGTCAAATAACATTTTTAAGTCAAAAGTATAAACACAAATGAAATGTAAAGTCAAAACCTCTAATCAAATCAAAGCCCAAATCAAACATCGAGTATTCCAAAAATAAATGGTCAAGTCAAAAGTAGAGATAAAAAAAATGTTGAGCCAAGTTTAATGTCAATTAAAAAAGGTTTGTGAAGAGCCAGGGCTAAAGTCCAAGTCGAGTCAAAATGAAAGTTAAAAAGGCATCAAAACCGAGTAAAAGTCCAAAATAAACATAGCATCAAAATTCAAAAGTCAAACAGAATCAACATTTTTAAATAAAATAAAACCAAAACAGGAGTCCTAATAAAGTTAAAAAAAAAAAAAGTCTAACATCAAGTTGGAATTTGATTTAAAAAGTCAAACCAGAACAACTTTCACAAATCAAGTCGAATCATGATTAAAGTCAAAACCCAAAAAAGTTGAGTTGAAGTTATTTTTTAAAAATACAAATTAAGCATCAAGTCAAAAGTCAACTTAAAAATTTAAGATTTATGTTTGATTTTGAATTATTTGTAAAATTGAATGGTTAAAAATATAATTGTTTGTTGAATTTTTAGTAAAATTCTAAATTCTGTGGATCAGATCGGTGAAGAAGTTTCTTGAAGAGGAAACTGTAGCGATTAAAACAATAAATCAGTTTCACCGCACGCTGGATAAATAAATCTAAATAGTCGAACAGTAGTAAAAATGTTAGCGGTAAAATTTATCCATGTGGATGAAGATACAAAATGTAATTTATTTTAACCTACGCATGTATGTGTGTGTGTGTGTGTGTGTGTGTTTGAATGTGTGTATTCCATATGCGTTGTGCTGTTTACTTTACATTCTAAAGCACGGCTAGGCTAGCTTCCCTCGCGGGACCATAACGCAGAGCAAACATTCTTCATCCTGCTCCGTTTGAGATGTAAAGTGCAGAGACGCCCGGCACCATCGAACACACAAACAAATAACAACAACAACAATAATAAAAAAAAAAAGGTTTCCTGGAAAAGAAGAAGAAGAAGAAAAAACAAATGCTCTCTGTTGCGATAAGCTTTGATGAAACGTAGTTCAAGGCGAGAACGCGTCTTCGTCTATAAGTAATGGGACGCAGCGAGGGTCATAAATAAAGCCAGGGGATGAACTGCCGCTCGCGCCGGCTCGTAAATGTTATTAATCAGGTGACTCGGTGGAGGAATGAAGCCAAACCAACCAAAGTCGCACCAGATCAGTGTTAGCATCAAACGGCACGCGGCTCAGAAACCCTGCTGAAGCGCACAAGCTGGAGCTAGCCGGAGTTAGCGTTAGCGTATCCTCCGGTGGGACGTTCCTTTGAGCTGAGGTGTAAATTTTTGATATTTCTCCCCTCGAGTCAAACAAATTACAGCAGATTCGTACAGAGCGAGCGTGCTCTCTGTCAGACCTTAGAGATCAATACATTCATTATTTAGCAACACTCTCTCTCTCACTTACACACACACACACACACACACACACATTAAACACATCTGTTTTCCCACAGCAAAACCTGATTAACAATTTAACGTTTCTGATTTTAATTTAATATTACAGTAAAACTCTAGGAGGAGGAAAAAGTATCTAGAAAATGGCTCCTAACCTACATCCAGTGCCAATTCATCAGCTCCAAGAAATAAAATGGGGACCCTTGATGCACAAGTATTGGCACCCATTTCATTTTTTTTTTAATCATAGGAAGATGAGCACCATCACCCTAATATTATTGCGTGACTTTTACACATTCCTGACTTCGATCCCAAACTGGTACTAGTTGAGCTCATCTGTAATCCTCGGGTATAGTGTGCACGAAAAATGTGAAATGTAGTTCCTTTCTAAAAACAACAACAAAACACTTGTTAGCAATGTCTATGTTTCCTTAGGGGGGCGGGGGTGGTATCGGCTCTTTGGGACTTTTGTAGGTGGGCTGTGCCTCTTCATAATGGATCATAGAGTCCATTTTTTTAGGGAGGATTTTCCCTGGCCCCTGATTTTCTCAATAATTTAGTCGTGATCAATTCCCACCCATTTCTTTATCAAGGAGACGACTACCAACCGGAGAGGGTGAAAAATATCACATGCTCCCTCTGAGAGACGCGCGATCCCAACCGAGTGCATCTTTCTGAACTGCTGCTCATTACAACGTTGTGGAGCGGCGTAACATCCTCAGAGGAAAGTGTTATCCACCCCATCCGCTCTGCCTGAGCTCACAGATGTGTTCATTACTGACCCGAGTCCTTTGGTCCAAGTCCAAACCTGGTTTGTCCATTAAGACATTCATGTAGTATTTACGCAGACATAGCCATGACACTGATAGACAGGAGTGTGTTGAGTAAAATGGTTGGATAGATTGGAGAAGGTAGAATAAAGGTCGGTGAAAAGGATAAACAGATTCAAGTCCATTTCTCAAACTTCTCAGAACTGGATTTGTCTTAGCTTTCGGGAATAATTTGTCATCATCATCTATACCACTTAATCCTGTATACAGGGTCAAAGGGGGGCCTGGAGCCTATCCCAGGAAACGAGGTGGGGTATACACCCTGGACAGGGTGCCAATACACATATACACACACACACACACACACACAATTTGGGAACGCCAATTAACCTAATCTGCATATCTTTGGACTGTGGGAGGAAACCGGAGCACCCGGAGGAAACCCACCAAGCACGGGGAGAGCAGGTTAACTCCATGCACACAGAGACGGGAATAGAACCTGGCTGGGAAACGAACTAGGACCCTGGAGGTGCAAGGCGACAGTGCTAACCACTAAGTCACCCTGTCGCCATTCAGTAATAATTAGACTTGGCAAACTGTTGTATTAGTCAAACTCCAGGTAAGGCTGAGCCTGATTTATTAAGCGGTCGCATGGACAGTTTGTTAAACGGCATGACAGTTTGTTTTTAAGGGTCAATCAGAGATTTGCTATAAGAGAGAGAGTGAGAGAGAGAGAGAGAGAGAGAGAGAGAGAGACTAAATTGACTGTCAGAAAGGTCATTTTCAGGGGTCGGCAATCAGCGCTGTTGAAAATGTCACTGAAATGAGACGGACAGTTTCTATTCAGTGGCACGGAGCGAAGGCGCAGGACGCTCGTCGCCTTGAAGTCAAATTTAATTGCCGAAGTCCCGCAAGTAAATAAAAAGGTGACATTTCATGCCTTGTCCGGGTCCCGAATGCTAAATCAGCCGCTGGCCTCAAATGTCAAGGTGGAATAATTTAAACTGCTATTCCCGACTTAAAGTTTCCCTTTTGGCCCGAGAAAATCACAAAGGTCAGATCGTGCGCTTGACTCCGCTCGTGTCGACGGCTCGTGCTGCAAATCGAGCGATCACAAATCAGGAGTCCTGAGGAACTTGTTGAAACACATAAACGATGACTTAAACAGCTGAATACGAGCAAATGAGCGTCGCCGAGCAGCGAGGATCAGAAGCAGGACGCGCTCGACCGCCTTCAGGGAGATACGCCTCTCTGATTAGCGGAACATGCTCACGACAAACCCGTCGCACAGTACACGCTAGCTAGCGTTACGATCTTATTCTCAGTGTTAATACACGTCACTCATGTCTGGGAGAAAGACGAATTATTTTTTGACCGAACGATAAATTTATCTGAGGCTAGTTCGGGTTCTGGATTTATTTGTGCAGTACAAGAAATGTAAAGTAAAAAAGCAAAAAATAAGTTAAAAAAAAAAAAAAATAAGTATGATTAGGGTAAAATACAGTGAAAAAATTATTATAAAATTTTATAAAATAAATTGAAAGAAAAAGTCAAATGAAGGATGGTTAAATATATACTTGTACACAGTGTAAATAATACAGCTAAAAGTTTCTATATATTCCTCGTTCTTTGAATATTTTCTTTTTTAAATGTTTAGGTGCTGGATGGTCATACAAGCATTTCACTTCATATCATATTGTTTATGACTGGAAACTTTTTGAATTTGAATAAAGTTTCAACTTAAAACAAAGTTAAATAATGTGAAAGAAATTAAATGTAAAATGCTATTTAAGTTAAGTTATTTCTAAGTTAAATGTAAAAGGGAGTTACGTTAAAGTAATAAAGTTTAATTTAAAATAAAATAATAGTGAGCAAAATGGTGTTTAAAAAAATAAATAAAGCAATAACACTAATAGTCATGTGATGAGGTTTAAGTGAACTTAATAAAACCTTGATCAAGAAAAAAGGAAAAGTTATGTCGTGCTGAAGTAGAGCTCATTTCCAGCATTTGTTCAGAATTAACATCTCGTTATAGAGCGGGTGTGAAGAAAGACTCAGACGCTCGCTAAATTAGCCTCACTAGCGCGCCGTTACCTTACTCCACTTGCGCGTGCGATTAACAAACGCACCCTTAATGCACTTTGATTGCCGAGTGATTGTGTGCTTTGGGGGATAATTAGGCAGGAGACGTCCGCCTCGGGGGCGGCTGGACCGAAGCGGGACGCGGTGTTAGCGCGGGTCAGCGGCGCTCGGCTTCACTCGATGGGATAATTATTTACGCCCAGCTTCGTTTGAGGCTGCTGATTGCGGAGACGCTGTAGATTCAACGAACGAGTTGAGAACTAGTTAATTGGGGATAACGATCTTTTACAGAGAGAGAGAGAGATTATGGAGCGCGTTAACGCACACAATAACACTTACACTAACGTTTCTTGATATGATCACATCGCACAGCGGCTAGGACGGAGTTCTGATCCATCTTAACACGAGGAATAAAAACAGCATGTAGTAGTCCAGTAGGAAGTGTTGCTGCTTCCACTATAAAGTGGATTATTTTCCTATAACAGCACGTCCTCAAGGGATTCAGAGGGATTTTTATGATGTAGGTTAACGCTGTGTACAAAATGTGTTGAAGCTTCATCAGTTCATTATCGCTGACAAGCGAGCAAAGCTAATTTCTCATGTAACAAATGTTTTACAGCTATGTTCAACATTCACAAAAAAACTCTAGAAAGTAATCAAAACAGTCACATCGCAATCCGTCAAGACATTTCTATGCTACACGGTATGTCTCATGATATTTAAGCTAGCTAACAAACGGCTAGCAAAACAGCAGAAACAGTAAAACAACAACAAACAAAAAACTAATAAATAGAACCCTTTATTTAAAAAATGCTTAAGGACAAAAAATCGCTCATTTTAAACATCGAAACAAGAAATTAAATAATTAAAATAAAAGTGAAATATTAAATACAAAAATAATTGTAGCATTTCTGTCAAACGGAATCATAGTGACTGATAAAAATTTTTTTATTACAGCAGTTAAATAAATAAATATATTTTTAAAATATGTAATATTTTGTAAAGTTTTGTATTTACTTCTTAATCTCTAAAAAATACATTATATAGATTAAAATATTTATAATTATTTAAAAAGAATACTAAATATGACAGGCAGCACGGTGGTGTAGTGGTTAGCACTGTCGCCTTGCACCTCCAGGGTCTGAGTTCGATTCCCGGCCAGGCTCGATTCCCGTCTCTGTGTGCATGGAGTTTACATGTTCTCCCCGTGCTTGGTGGGTTTCCTCCCACAGTCCAAAGATATGGAGGTTAGGCTAATTGGCATTCCCAAATTGCCCTGTGTGTGTGCCCTGCAATGGATTGGCACCCTGTCCAGGGTGTACCCTGCCCCGTACCCTAAGCCTCCTGGGATAGGTGACCCTGAATAAATATGAAATTGATATCATATATCCAAAGACAAAGATTTTTTTTCTTTAGAAAAACATTTGTACTTTTTAAGATAAACAAGCAAACAAATAAATAAACCAACCAAACTAGAAATAGATATTTTTTTCCTGTACTTTATCTTTAAAATTATATTTTTTAAAAATGTATGTCACCAAACTAAAAATGAAAAAAAAAAAAAAAAAAAATTACGCTTCTGTTTTGCTTGGTGCTTGTGAGCGAAACTATTTATTATACTACATCTCATGCATCATAGAAATGACTTTTATCATGTCTCTCCAACCTGACTAGCAAAAATGTTACGAGTTATAAATGTTAAGACTGTTATCAGCCTTTTCCAGTCCATTACAATTTGTTTATTAAAAAAATATATTGGTGAAAACAGGTTAAATGTTTTCTCATATCTATAATAGTTAAATAGAAACTTTTCGTCAGACTTTATGTAAATATTAATGCAAAGTATTTTGTGTATTTGCAGCTCTTGAATGAAGCCTGAGATCGGCGTTGCAGCATTTACGTTTCCTTCCACACGTGAGCTATACTTCATGAACTCACGTATGAAGCAGAATCATGCTTCTTCAAAAACTTAGCTCTTCTTTTATCTTCTGTTCAAACCCACCTGCTTAGAGCGGCTCTTCACCGGCTCCTGCTGCTCCCTCGAGGACGTCGAGAACTTCCATACGTATGCTAAAGAAAGCATACCACTACAAATCTTATCTTATTTCAGTGGAAAAACAGCCAGTGCAGTTTATTTTTCATGTGAGATGATGATACCTCACCGGGTTACAGAGGAAACCTGGAAGATTTGATCATGCACAGAATCAAAGATCAGGCTTATTTTACTGGGTTTATATTTAACAATATGAAATGCAGAACTTATCGCAGACTGCTGCTGGATCTTGGGTTGTGATTGGTCAGGAAACTGAGATTTTAATGAGAGGCTGATAACCTTAGGATTAGTGTTTATAGCTGCTGTAGTGTAAGTGAGAACAGGAACTAAACATAGTGAACATAATGTTAAAGCAATTGTAAAAAAAAAATAAAAATAAAATAAATTTAAAATAAAATGGGTTTTCAAGAGGAAGCAGTGAGTTTGCTACAACACACCACCACGCTGTTGATTATTTTAGCATAGCAACACGACTCTCAGTGGTCTACACAAGATTAGCTAACTTTCTAGGAACATAGCTGCTGCTGCTTAAACTTATTAAGTTACCTTAAGGTTATCTGAATGATATTGTACAGGTAACTCGATAGCTCGGCTATATACAGTATATTTAGCTATTACTAGTGTAAGTACCTGTTGTTGATGGTTAAAGATTTTGTAGAAACAGTTAAAGTGTTAAACCTAATAATAATCTGCTGATCTTTAATGTAATCAGTGATATTATTATTATTATTATTTGAGGTTGAAGTCCACGTACATGTCT
>JAQMYL010000033.1:1319342-1332336 GCA_030014365.1 Clarias pachynema | reverse complement strand
TTAAATTAACAATGAACCCGCCCCCCCCCCCCCCCCCCAACTCATCACCCACCCACCACTATTCTGACATCCTACAGTCGGACCCCTGTCTCTGGAGCGTGTGTGTGTGTGTGTGTGTGTGTGTGTTGGAGGATCGCTGATGTTGTTCCTTGCGAACAAGCAAAGCTCGCGTGTAAAAAAAACAGAAAAAGACAGATCTAGGGTTAGCGCGAGGAACGTGCGAGATGAAAAGGGTTCTGCCACTTTCCCTACACGGCTTTTGTCAGACTAGATAAACTCGAGGCGGGAAAATGGAAATGAATCCTTTTGAGCGAGGAACCCTCGGCCTCAGTAGACTCTGGAATCCTGAGATCATTAAATCTACCGCGACCTAGAAACGGTTTCTTTCGGAACAAAATAAAGAGGATTGTTCTCTTCACACCGAGCCTTCTGCTGCATCATCACAAAACTGTGCATTTATTTAATTATTTATACATTTTTGACATTTGTTATTGGCGAAGTTTCTGGTTCTGAGCACGTTGGCGGATAAAGTGCTTCGCTCTGACAGTTACGTTACTCCAACACACATCACATCACACATCATACAGTACACCTCATGAGATTAGTGTTTCAACCTGAAAAACTGTAACTGTGTCTCCGGCAGCACTGGAGGATTCTGGGTAACTCCTGTCAGTGCTGCCCTACATGACTCTCTCTGGTTCTTGGTTCTTTCTATCCTTGAGGAGACTTGAGAGCTGCAGGTTGACGTTAAATTAACCGGAGATGTCAGGAGACTCCGGGAGCAGCACCACAACACAACCCCACAACACGACACATCCTTTCAGCTTAAGGTTTTGTTTTCCTGTATATTTCTCTCTCGTTTTTCTTGTTCTGTTCTCATCTTCCGTTCGCACAACATTAGAGGCTGCAGAGATAAAAAAAAAAAAAATCACTGATTAATTAGTAATGCTGAGAAACAGTAATTAATTCTGCAGGAACCCGTCAGGCTCTCGATGAAGATTCAGGTCTTTTTACACTAAAAGAAATGGAAACGTTCAAAAGTTACGATCTCATGAGATCAGCGTCAACGTCACCCTCCAGGTTTTCTCTTGGCTGATCTTTACAGAAATCAAGTCAGGGAGGCGAGACGGGTGTCATCGGGAAGCCGTGACATCATCACCAGGGGACGACAGGCATGACGAGAGTTTGTTCACTGACCCGGCACTATGCAGACGTTTAACAGATATTTCCTGATATCGGTATGAATAAGAGGGGGCGTGTTTTCATTGGATAAAATTTCATATTTACTACACGTTCCTCGGACGTTCTTCATTTGTAAGTCCCATGACCATTACACGTCTGTAAGAACTTAATAACTACGCTAAAAACACTCGAGGCATGGTTCATCAAACACGCCATTGATTTACAGACAGTGTCTAAATTTTGTTGTCCTGCTTTTAAAACATTCGCTTCCTGTAGAATCTTTATACCAGAACGGAATTTTGGCATACACTCTTTTCCAGAAGGGTTTTGCTCAAGGGCCCAACAGGGGCAGCATGGTGGTGCTGGGGTTAAAACAGCACCGGAACAGGAGACCTTCCGATCAGCAGTCCCAGAGCTTTACCATAGTTTTAGTTCAGATGGATTATATAAGAGAGTCTCCAGTACTAATGACATTACACCACCTTGACATGAAAAACTTATCTCCTCCAAGTAGAACTAATATTCGACTAAGTCCACTTTATAAAACGCACTTCAAGTTTTCTTTGAATCTTGTCCTTAGCGAAACGAACCCCGGAGCACTCGTTTGTTTTCCCAGTTAAACAGAAATTAAACAAAGTGGATGCGCCATAAAGGCAGACGCAATTAGCCCTCGCGATCAGTCTAAAACCTGGACGACGATCCGTCTTCGGCCCGCATTTAATTTCACCCCCCATTATGTCCTCGTAACGACATTACGGCAAAGCAAATGGCGCAACTTATCTTCAATTAGTCAGAGTTGTTGGTCATTAGGCCGGAGCGGGATGGGGAGCTAAGTGCCACGGAGACTCGTGTCAGCGCTAATTAGACAGCTTAGCTTTACGGTGCCTTCAGTCACATGCTCAAGTGATTAAACCATAACGGCGCGTGTCTAGATGAGGGAATAGTCTCAGGTTTAGGAGCAGCTCAGGACTCCGACCATGCTGAGGAGACAGTGTTACTTTTACTATACCAGAACCGAATACTCTGACACTGGAGACTCCTTCCATAAGTCCCAGGTTCAGGTTTGGGCACCGACAAGCTTTTTAACATCGCAGTTTATAATCTGATCAGTGACCAAACCGCCACCGAGACATTCTGCTCACAAATGATCTGACTGTCTACCCAAGACTGTAAGAAGACAAACAAGCGTGTCAACTTGCTTAAAGTCAAAAACATAATCTGAAATGCACGCGAGGGACCAGTGCGCGCTCTCTCTCTCTCCGACAACGCATCCTGCAAATCTCGCTGAGCGAAGGGTGTGCACCGATTAGATAAACAGGCCAGAGACTCCAATCTGAGACACGAGGGCCACCCGGCTGAAAACCACCACACACACACACAAACACACACAAACACACGCATTCCCGTGCCAAGTCATTTCCCTACAGAGCCAACCGCTGTAGCACTAAACACACACACACACACACACACACACAGATTCCCACAGAGGAAGCGACACATTTAGAGTAAATGTATTGGCTGTACCCAGTAATGCGATTTCTGCGTGTGGCGAGAGGAGATGCTTCTCATTTGCAATCTTGACTCTTCTGCTCTTATTAGAGCAAAACCGAATACATTTGTGCTTCGTGTAAAGCACTTCGGTTATTGACGCCCACAGCGAGAGCACTTTCGCAGGAAAGCCAAGAACCGATTATTCCCAAACTCTTCCCTGATTATACCAATTACAGTAAACGAATCAGATTGACAAAGTCTTTTTTCCTTCGCGGATGAGTGCGCGCTGTGAATGTTTTTGCTCTTGAAGCTTCTAAGTTTCTTTTGGCTTCCTATTAGATGTTGGTTTTTGTGTCTCTTCTTTGCTTTGCTCGTCCAAATTGTCCACTAGTTCCCAGTTTTGTTGGAGGTCCAGACCCAGGCCTTGATCTCCAGGGTACGATCCGTGCTCGCGTGCCCGTCGTGGATGGAATACACACACACACACACACTCTTCATTTACTGTAAAGATAAAACATGAACCTGACACGCTTCTAAAAAAAACCAGACCTGAGAAGCAAGCTTTGTTTAT
Source organism: Clarias pachynema (assembly GCA_030014365.1). Classification (NCBI taxonomy): domain Eukaryota; kingdom Metazoa; phylum Chordata; class Actinopteri; order Siluriformes; family Clariidae; genus Clarias; species Clarias pachynema. Next base: position 1,329,092 of record JAQMYL010000033.1, on the reverse strand, counting down.
GAGCTCACGTCCCCGAGGGAGAATGTGACACGGCGCTATTTGCAGGAATGAACTTTCAGCACCTGCAATAAGCCGGCGAGCTGGCAGCGGTGAAGCTCCGAGTCATCTCCAGATCACAGCTTCAATTTTTTTGTTTTTTTTCTCCGCCCAAAAGCCAGTCTCAGACTTTATGCATAATGTATGTGAATCTTCTTCAGCTGCAATAAACGCCCGAGCTGCCCTCCCGGTACAGAACAATTCCCCCTTTTGCTGTGTTTACCGAGAACAAATAGCGTTTTTATATTCACTTGCACGGCGACATTGACCCGTCAATCTGTCCCGGCTTGTTCCCCGCCGGAGCGACGTTTTTGGCAAAGCTGCCAATTAAACAGCAATCTCGGCAGCGCAGCAGGGGGAAGGGAGGGAAGTGGACCCCTGGAAAGATGCGGAAATCTGTCGCGTGCCGCCTGGCAGCAGGGGAAGATTGTTTGTTTAAAATTAATTGACAACATGCCTGGAGGTCTCGCATGCGACACGCTGTCATTCAGAGGCAAACAAGCGCGCGGGGCCTAAGCACTCATTAACTATGGACACGAGCCATCAAAGACTGATGAGCAGCCTGTCAGTCGGAGAGCTGCGTCATCCCGGGCTCTTACTTCAAGTCATACTGGCGTTCCTGAACTTATTCCTGTTTTCCCTGGTGCCACCTCACATAATCCCAGCGGACGCGGATCAGGGGTTCCATCCGAGACAGACGTCCCTGTTCAGTGATGCTCTCTGACAGCGCGAAGTTCTGGGATCCTCCAGAGACGCCTCACGTCGACAAACAGATGAACTAGAGAGGCTGGGGAACAAATCCCAAGGTGTGGGATAGACAGAAGCACCTGGTGAGCAGAGATTGTGGTGTTGAAAGTGGTATAGCTTCAGAAAAACAAGTTAAGAGCCCGTTGACTTATAGCCCAGTTTCTTTCTTTTAAAAGAAGACTCACCTGAGAGTCATTTGCATTTCATAAGCCAGGTACAGTATGCTGCGTCTTAGCCGACCTGACCAAAGAATCCAGGCATTGTCCGATCCATAATCCCCCCCCATTATATTCTTTACAATCTTTACAATATATCTTGTACAAGAAATGGTCTTGTACCTCATAGACTATACACTATATGATTGGTAAAAATATATTAGATTTAATTCTGAAATTTTGCTCGAAAACAAGGGTTGGCCAGCATTCAGAGCTCCCACCATAGCGGCCTGGGTTCGACTCCCAGCAAACCTGCACCAAATCCAAATATGCTAACCTGGCGATCTGCTGTGGTGACCCCACAAAGTGGGAGTGGTTAAAACAAGAAGATAGCTCACCGTAATTCATGATTTTTGGCGAGCAGGGTGTGATTCCTGTCCCATTCAGTCTCCATTATCGCTGGATATATTTGTAAGCCAGAGTTTTCACCTATCTCGCTTTTTGTCTTCTCCTCCAGAGAACAAAAAAACCCCTCTGGTTTTGTTTTCAGAGTCAACTCCCCTGTGATGTAGCTTTTACAGTGCAACACACGCACGAACTTCATTCCTCAGCACATCCCTAAACAATCGAGACGCTCGCAGACATCCAAGATCCTTTAAATAAATCTGCATCATGGTAATAATTTACTTGTCCTTCAAACCTAATAGATTTCAAACCTCAGATTTAACTGAGATTAAATCTTTCCCCTCATGGGATGGCGAATCATTTTGAATCCACAACATTTTGCTCGAATCCAGGAAGTCTGCACATTGTATGCGGTAGGACGCGTCAGATTTGTCGTGAGACGCCAACTGCGCTGCCGTATTTGAAGTCATTCCCAAATTATATTATAAAAATAATTACAAACATAAGAGAGGAAAGAAAAGGAACTGGACCAGACAATGCTTTCAAGATTAGATCAATTGTTGCTTTTATTATTATTTAGAACATCTGCTTCTTCAGGTTCTTCACTACCACTTCTTCAAGTTCCAGAGCAGCTCTGCAGGCAGTACAGTGGCACATTCCTCATGATGGACGTAGTGGCCTTCAAATAGAGCATGTGATGTGTACCTTGCTGAAACAGGCAGCAAATTGGGTAGGAACTCTCTGAGAGGGTTCCAGCAAACTAGAGTACACTTGGTTCATCAAGCAAAACGGTATCCATATGATTCCCAGGTGAGGAATTCGCCATTGTCTTCCCAAAACTGTTATCGAAATGGGGTTGAAGCACCACCGTTTTGGCTCTACAGGAAGCCGTGGAGAACATTCAGTATCCTTAATTGTGTACGGTTTTGTTCCTCTAATTAAGGATAGCTGATGTTCTCCAGGCCCATGAAAACAATGGCGTTTATAATGATCAATGGGAGTTAGGAATGTTTTATGACTTTTTTTTTTTTTGGCACGCAAGAAGGTATGCAGGTGATCCTCTGGAGCCGACCGAACCACAGTTCCATACCTAACCAGTGTTCAGGTTCATTCCTCAGCACTGAACTGCATCAGATATTTCCATCGGTCCTCATTCTGTATAACTTTACAGTATTTACGGTTATAATGTCATTTTTTGGAGAAACTGGACCACCGCAAAAAACACACCTGACTGACATGTCGGTGAAATAAAAAAAACGAAACAAAACAAACAAAAAAAACAATAATGATAATAAATTCCATGAGACAGAGAGGAGAGTGTGTTGAGTTTTATTTAATAAGGTTGAACGGAGATGTTGAACAGAGATAAAGCCAAAGAAAAAAAAAAAAAGGCTTTAAGAGCAAAATAAAATCCAAATTAAAAACCGAACAGAACTGAAACGCGTTCTCCGCGTGTCCTTGTAGCTTGATTTCTAAAATGTGTGCCTTCAATAGATAAAAAAAAAAAAACAACCTTTCTGCTAGTTGAATACAGATTTGAAAAAAAAAGAGAAAAAGATGACAGAATGCTTTTCTGCGCTGAAGGCAAACTTTACAATAAATAGTAAAATCCTTCGAGTTATTTCAGCCAAACTCAAAAGCTCATGAAGCACATTCCCTCTGTTTGACCTTAACTCTCAGACGCTTCGCAGATATGTGACGCTTGGCAGATCTCGTCGTTCTCACACACACACACACACACACACATCGACACAATACGCCGGGCTCTGTTTCAATGTCACTGAAGTTTCTCAAAGATGAAAACCACTACAACAGCCAGGAGAGCCACCAATCCCACCGAGAGAAGCTTGAGTCCGTGACCGTTCCAGGAGGAAGCGATCGACGCTGCGGGCGTCAGGGTGGAGCGGACGCCATTTACACCCGGAGCTTTGAGTTTCTGTGGAAAAAAAATAAACAAAACAAAATTGGAAAAGTGCTTTAAAATCAAAGCTTTACCTTCAATGTTTGAGTGCTCATGAGAGACTACAAAGCCTTCATCATCATCATCATCATCATCATCATCATCATCATCGCTGGCTCTTAATGTTCCAAACCAAGAACGCACAAAATAATGAAATTAACATGATGATGGCTTCCCTTCTACTCAACATGTTCAGTTTTCATCCTGTACGCCCCATTGTGTCGTGTGTGTGTGTGTGTGTGTGTGTGGCGCCTTGTAGGTGCATTACCGTCATTTCTGTGTCTTCCGGATACTCTGTCTACACACGGTAAACTATTGTGTTTATTGGCTCTATTGAGTGATGTTTATAGCCACGCCCACCTCGAAGAAAAAAAACACTATATGCAACTAAAAAAAGCGCTGGATGGTGTAGATGATGTAATCCGGCACAGAACGGCACAGTCTCAAAAACCACCCTGATGAACCCGTCTCTGATACGAACCCTCCCAGGAACCCCAGGACTTACCCCAGGACTTACCCCAGGACTTACCCCAGGACTTACCCCAAGACTTACCTCTGCTGCAGAGAAGAAGCTGGTTTAGAGTTCACAAGCCTCTAAACCCAGCAGTGAAGCAACCAGAGCTCCTCAGATCAGAGCCTGTACATGCACAAGAGCTCCAGAGCAGAAACATCTCATCTACCTACGATATTATTTTGGACGCATTTCTTACGACGTAAACAATAATAAAAGTAAGCCATGTGAATTCGGAGGTGAGGCTGGTGGTGTAGCGTCGTCTAATGTTAGTCAAACACGCAGTCGCAGATTTAATTTTATTTGAATTAATTCAAAATGTTCTCTGTTCCCCGTGACGAACAGCGAGAGTCCGTTCAAGGGCATGCGAGATGGGTGGAAAAGGGGCGGGACTAACCGAGATCAGGTCAAAGCAGGACTTTTGAATAACAGAACGCAGTCCTGAGTCCCTTCATGTCTCTATATAATCTCCTGATACACTAACGCACTTATCCCAGTGTTTCACTAGCGCTTGGACACCATCAAGGTAGAAAGATTTCTCAGTACACCAGAGTCACTGCCTGCTTCATTCACGTCTGAAACGCCGGCCTCCCAGGAACTCCTTTAATGTCACAAATGTCCTGGAGCGAGGTCAGGTCTGTACGGGGGCGTGGCGATAACTCCCAGCCGAGTTCCTGTAATGTGGAAGTGGTGTTGGTGAATGAGTGTGTGTACAGTTCACACACACACACACGCGTCTCTTCTGCAAGCTGGCGACATGGTTTCCTGGGGTTCCACTCTCTGAATGTTCACAGGAACGACTGCAGTGGACTCCGATACACCTCGGCCGGGATCGTCATTCATGGACGTACAGCCTTCTTTAAAACATTCGCACCGTTCAAATGTTTTACTGCAGCTAAGAGTCTCATCACCGTACTGTGACTGAAGTCTTCTGTAAACATCAATGGGTTTCTTTCATTTCTTCATTATTCTGCTCATGAGACGCCAAGTCCTGAATTATATTGACATCTTGAATGCCGCTTGTAAAATAATTCACGTTCGGCAGGGTAGGTGTTCCAGTCTCTCATCTTCCCGCGCCAGGGTATTGACTCCAACTATTGACTCTAAACTGCCCTTAGCTGTGAATGAACTGTCGATGGTGATGGTGCAGCACTCGGCGTTCCTCTTGACCTTGTCCGTCCTCTTGCCAGACAGTAAAGCTAACACCTGTCTGATGTTGATCTCCTCAACACACATCTCTAGTCTGGCCAACACAACACTCTCTATTTAGATGGGGTACGATCCATCACCGTGTCCCTGATGGTAAACGACCCACGGCTTTTGCGGCCAAAGATTGAGCGCGCGCTCTTCCGCGGACTGGACTCGCTCTCTCTGTAAAATGGCCAGCCGTGGGACTCTGATCTTTCATAATGCGCTCGGTCGTTAAAGCCTCGTTTAAAACGAGCAGCGTAATGGAGAGACATCTCCCGGCAGGACGGCCGTGACAGCCGACCCGATAATATGTTCATTTACAGCGTGGGGGTGAAAAGGAGGGGTTCGGCTGCTATTAGAGGTAGAGGATCAATCCCGAACGACCTTTTTATGAGCTCAATATTTCACCCGTACGACGGAGGCGATTGTAATGTGCTGCAGGTGGAGATATGCATCACGAGATCGCTGCTCTGATGTTCACCGTTTATCTGCATCGGAGTCAGGAACCGGAGAAAACCAGAGGAAATGTTCTCGAGAGCGGCCTCCTGGATATTAAACCCAAGTAATTGAAAGATGACGCGGAGACGTCTCAACCAATCGTTTCGCGTAGAAACCAGGCTTGTGGATGCTCTCAGCGATAACGTCTTTGTTTAGAGCCTTCAGTCCTGCTGAAATCGATATGGAGCATGAGGAGCTAAAATTCTGACCAGTTCAATGAAAGCTTAACGCTCGTCTTTTACACAGTTCACGTCCGTAGCTAAGCAGGGAAGAAGAGAGATCGGTGGGGTGGAGAAAAAAAAGGTGGAAGAGCGTCAAGGAACAGGGAAGAGAAAAAAGAAAGTACATGAAGGACGTCAAAAATTGGACTTTAGACAACGCCGGTAATCAAGCTCCACTGTCCTGGTGCAAGCTTTAAACAACACAAATATGACTCGAGTCTTAAAAACAAAACAAAACAGATGTTGGTGAAGAAAACATCTGTTTGGAGTACGACCTGTCCTGCACGTTTTATTGATCTTGTTAACGAGTTAACAGCCTGTGTGTGTGACTGTGCCATGACGTCTCCTTTTCAGTCTCGCACTCGACATCTCCGCACTTCAATGAATCGCCTCTTTGTGCTTCAACCAGACAAGAAGATTCAAAAAGCAAAAGCTCTTCTGGTTCCAGCAGTGGATGTTCCAGGGTTGTTAAGTTCTTCACCACAGGCAGGACCCAAGAACGGTCTTGAGTGTAATTTTATTCATTCAATTCAATCCAATTTTATTTGTATAGCGCTTTTAACAATTGTCATTGTCGCAAAGCAGCTTTACACAATCAAAAGACTTATTTGAGTTTGTATGGAATGTGAATGTGTATGAATTAAAATGATCAGTTTGTCCCTGATGAACAAGTCGAGGGCGACAGTGGCAAGGAAAAACTCCCCGAGATGGTGATAGGAGGAAACCTTGAGAGGAACCAGACTCAACAGGGAACCCATCCTCATCTGGGTGAAACAGAAAGCAGGACTTGATCTGAACTCATACTGTGTACATGCATGCACTTGTTGTTAAGAAGGAGGAAAAAAGAAAGGGTGTTGATCAGAGATGCTCTGCAGCCCGGGCATCAGCTGAGCGATGTTTCTGCATGAAAAAGCAGACTTTCATGTGGTCAGGGGGGCGGGAGAGCAGGAGGGGCAGGAGGGCAATTCCCACTTCAGTAATAGTATAATAGAGCAGCAGGGGAGCTGATAGAGAGGAATAATATCTCCTCAGAGCGGAGAGGTTATGAAGGAGAGCACTGGGGAACCCCAGTCGAGTGCATTAAAGCCTTTCCACTTTCCTTAGTTTGATTTATTGTACGCAGAAGCCGAGGAGTCTGTTTGACGCTGAAAGCCTTTCAGACGCACCACCATCCGCTGGAGCGACTCGAGCGTCCTTACACAGACGTACCTGCAGGTTCCTACAGCTGGGGGTCTGTGGACGTTAGTTTCTTTTACATTTTATTTTTGTAAATTAAATACTCTTAAAAGGCAGCTCCTGGAAACTCCTTCGCGTTTTATCTCCAGCGGCCTGCCGTGTCGCTCGCATTAGAAGCACATGGTGATGTACGTACACAGGCAGTCCATCAGGCGCTAACGGACATGTTTCGTCCATTAAGTCGTCGTGTCTCTCTAGTAGCTCGCCAGCGATCACAGATACGCCTCATTCATTTTAGCTCACTTGTAAACAATAAAAAACAAGTAGAAACATCATACGCGGACCGCAGCGGGTTTGTGGCTGGGGGGCGAAATCACAAATCAAACTGAGCCACTGTACACGCCGAAGCGTAACTACAGACTCAACGCAGGTCATCTACACGTCTTCCCGGTGGAGCTCATGGCCGAGCGTTCTGCTAAACATTATATAAAACATTAATATACAGACGTTAATCTGAAGAGATCCTCAGGACAAGCAGACGCCTCGTCTCTCTCTCTCTCTCTCTCTCTCTCTCTGATGAACGTGAGGACGAGTGACCGTCAGTATCTGACTCTCGTCCAGACGCATCATTGATCCATGTCTGAATCTACACCAACAATGCTGCAGCGCCGCGCACACACACACATACACACGTCATGTCACATCACACACTGTCGATGCCTCACAGAGCCGTGTCTCTGAGCTGCAGGTCATCAGAGATCAAGGACACGGACACTGAGGTTCCACACACACCATCAGAGTCCCATCACGTCCCACTGACCCCAGAGTGATCGCGGAAACAGAGGACAACGTGTCTCTCTCTGAAAACCTGAGAATCCGGCCGTATACAGGATCGAACGTCTACAACAGGCAGTTACTCCAGTGCATATAGAGAACGGACAGAGGTAAAAGGACAGTAGGACAGTAAACAAGGAAGAGAGAGTAAATGATGTTATTTATAATGTAATTAATGTTTTATAATTGCTTTGGCAATAATGTGATGTTTTTGTTAATATTCACACCAATAAAGACCTTCTGGACTGAACTGAGTAAAGGAGAGAGAGAGAGTAAAGAATTAGGGCCAACAAGACAGCAAAGGACAGAGAGAGACAGAGAGACACTGTGAGAGAGAGAGACAGTAAAGGAAAGCGCAAGACAGAGAAAGAAAGAGAGAAAATAGAGAGAAAGTGAGGGAGGAAGACAATCGGAGAGAAAGAGAGACAGAAAAGGAGAGTGAGATTAAAAGATTGAGACAATAAAGAGAGAGTAAAGTAGAGACAGAGTGAGGAAGAGAGGGGGACAATAAAGGAGAGAGAGAGAGTAAAAGAGAGAGACAGTGTGGGGACAGAGACATTAACAGGGAGTGAGAGAGTAAAGAAGAGAGAGAGAGAGAGAGAGAGAGAGAAGAAGGGGGAAAGAGTCAAGGAGAGCGAGACAGTGAGGAAGAGAAAATTAAGGAAAGACAGAGCAATAGAGAGAGAGAGAAACTGAAAGAGACATCAAAGGCAAAACAGATTAAAGAAGAGAATGAAAGAGGAGGGAGGGGGGGGGGCAGTGACGCTGTAACTGTAAACTACATAACACCTGTATATTTACATACATCATTTACACACACTTTTAATATACATCTCTCTCTCTCTCCCTCTCTCTCTCTGTCTCTCTCTCTCCGTCTCTCTCTCTCCGTCTCCCTATCTCTCTCCGTCTCTCTCTCTCTCTCTGTCTCTTTCTCCGTCTCTCTCTCTCCTTTTCTCCCTCTCGCTCTCTCTCTCTTTCACTCTCCGTTTCTCCTTCTCTCTCTCCGTCTCTCTCTCCGTCTCTCTGTCTGTTTCTCTCCATCTCTCTCTCTCTCCCTCTTTATTCTCTCGTGACGTTAATGAAGTTAGATAACTAAAAGGCGGAGTGTAAACACGTCTGTCCTGAACAGTTTTGCCTGGTACTGGAGACTCCTTCCTTTGCTCCTAATGTCCCAGTAAACCAGCTGTTGCTACGGAAACCATAACTGATCAATCAGAATCCGAAACTCGACGGTGCTGCTGTATAAATAAAAAAATAAATAATAATAATAAATGATAATAACGAGACTCTCTGAAGAAAACTGGAACTGAAGTGTGAGAGAGAGAGAGAGATCTATGAGATCGTTTATCACAAAGTATTTGCCCCCTCTGTGAGAAACAGGGGTTGTTTTTCTCCCCGCTGCAGATAACGCAACCTCAAAGCAACAGACGGTAAGAGTTGCGTCGCCTCCTGTTTGTTTGTTTGTTGCTTGTTATATTTTTGGGAAATAGTTGACACGCAATTAGACGTAAACGCAGGACAGCGCCGCGAGAGCCGCGAGAGCTCAGAGCGCGAGTGCCGCGAGATCCCCCGCGGCGCAGATTAGCCGACCACGTGGCGCCTTGACGAGAGGGACAACGCCACGACGACAATGATGATGCAAAGGAACTGAAATATGAATGTGTAAATATAAACACACACACACACACACACACACACACAGGTGTCATTACATGCATCTGCGCTGCAGGAGAACAGGGCCGAGTAAACCAGGTCAGATTTTCAGTTTGTACTGAGAGTGAATTATACACCACGTGTGTGTCTATTGTGTTCTGGACGAACACACACACACACACACACACACACACACAAATAGGTGTGATTAGTTGGGGTTGTATTCAGTCTCTCCAGCATCAGGGAGGTCACGACAGGCCACATACACACTAATGAGCATCCTGCCTTGTGCGCACACACACACACACACACACACACACACACACACACACACACACACACACACACACACACACACACACA
>JAQMYL010000033.1:1290341-1306096 GCA_030014365.1 Clarias pachynema | reverse complement strand
TACAATGTAGAAAGAAATAAACATCAGGAACCATCATGGAGTTAGAAAGTGTTCTAAAACTTTTGAACGGTAGTGTACACTGGGGCGAAATGAAAGACATGGGGGGTATGGAAAATGGTAAACATGAGGAATACTGGCAATATATGAAATAAATAATGTAAAAGGAAAATGGTTTATCCATGGGATGTTAGGAATATAGGGAAAATTAGTACTGCATAGATGAGAAAAGTTGAAAAAATGATCCACTGGGATATAAAATACAGACTAATGTGGAATCCTGGACAAATCCATCTTTTTGTTGTTAGTGTAAAAAAAATTGGGATTTAGGAATGTTGGGAATAAGTGGAAAATATTGCTGTGTTTAAATGATGTCTGTGTATGTGGAGAACGCGCAGTGTAACGAGGTGAGCAGCAGCAGGTGTTACAGTAGATACATCGGCCTGACGTGTCGGAGTTTACGAGACGCTCCGCTTTAAAGAAGTCAGAAGAGGAAACGTATAAAACCCTCACGTGTCTCACTCCAGTCACGACTCATCTCGCTCCTGTGCCCGAAGGACGCAGCGCTACAAGAGACGAGCGTGTGTCCTGAGCTTTAGAGACACTCGGGCGTATCGTAGTAGATCAAAGTCAAAGCTGCAGACGCGTCACGACCGAACACGACGGCTGCACAATAAACACACACCTGCGCTTTCAGACGTTTATTTTTATCTCGTCCTGCAGCTTTTTAGACAAAATTGATGTCGCAATTACGGCGATATTACGAGAGGAAGCGCACCGAGTAGAGCTCTCTGAAACCTCCGAAAGGCGCGGGAAAGTTGACGGCAATTAGCATTAATGCGCTGCAAAAACACTTGGAGGTGCGCGACCACTTGAATTTCAAATGAGGTGTGTGTCGTTTAGAGTGTGTCTGGGTTTGTGCGTGCTTTCAACAGTGCCAAGGAAAAATCTTTTAAAGGGGTTTTGTGATGTAAATCCCGACAAAATCAGGATCACGAATTACCGCAAAACCTCAGGAGCCAAACAAACGATCCCAGCGCGCTACGTGTCGTCTCACCGCGACGTTATAGAACAACAATATTCACCCTAACAGTTCTGATAAAAAGACTACTCGTCTCTGGCACAGTGGGACAAATATCACATTTATTAAAGATTTTACACACTTTGTATTTGTGTTTAATATCATTTAAGATTTCTAGGTATTTGGCCAGTTTGACAATTAAAAATCTATTTTAGACAAAAGTTTTGGTTAAAAGTTTTTTTTTTAAACACATGATTTGTTTATCATTTTATCATTATTTTTTTTACAAAACTTTCTGGAAGCCTAAAATTCTTAATTTATGACATTATTCGAATTATTTTAAGTTCTGTACATTAAACTACTACTACTACTACTAATAATAAAACACTACACTGTACACACATTACTTATGCTGACCTTCACTTACACGTACATAATATTAGAAAAATGTAAAAAGAAGAAAACAAACATTAATATAAAAAACATCGGGAATCTAACAAAAGTTCACATGTTTATGTCAACTGTTAAATAATAAATTTAACAAAATAATATTTATATTTATATAATATTTATTCATACTAAATAATATTTAATATACGAAATATAAAGTGTGAGACAATAATAATAACAACAATAATAATAATATATCTGTATCGATGTGATTATTGAAAAGAACAATTTTCAGAAATAAAGATTAAAGTATTCACAGTAGATCGGTTAATGTTATGAGGGAGACAGACAGAGGGAGAGACACAGAGAGAGGGAGAGGAGATGAGACAGAGACAGACAGTGAGCCAGATAGAGAGACAAACAGAGCATGAAACAGAGAGGCAGACAGACAGCATGAGACAGACAGATAGACAGGGAGACTGAGAATGAAATAGAATCAAAACAGAGTGTGAGACATGAAGGGGGCATAAAACAGACAGACAGATGGACAGAATGAGACAGACAGTGGGCATGAGACAGACAGACAGAGTAAGAGATCAAGAGTGAAACAGACAGAGAGAAGGTGTAAGAGAGAGTGAGACAGATAGAGAGGATGAGACAGACTGAAATTTAATGGGACAGGAAGAGACAGAGACCTACGTGAGCAGGACAGACAGGCAATGGGTGAGACAGATAGAATGACGGACAGAGAGAGAATGTGAGAGACAGAGAGAACCACCAATGTGAGACAGACATACAGACAGAGACAGAGAGACAGAGGTCCAGCTCTAACAGTGTGTAATTAGCATAACAAAAGAGAGGCAGCACTTGAGTCCCTCACCACTGGGCACCTCGTCTCATTACTCGCAGCTGAATAACAATTACCCAGCCTTCTGTGTGTGTGTGTGTGTGTGTGTGTGTGTGTGTAAGAGGGCCTCTGGCACAGCAATAACGGCTTTTCGTTTCGAGTAACACTGTCTAATACAGAACCTGGAAAAAACACACATGCTGGGTTTATCTGCCTTATGAGGACCTTCCACTGATGTAACGAAGGCAGGGCGAGAGCTGAATAACGCTTCTCCTGAACACGACCTTTCACCCGAATCTTTTCCCTGGTTTGGTTCTCTTTCTTTGTGAAAGAAAAGAAAGAAAAAAAAAAAAACCTTTAGTTTTGTAAGGACCGGGTGATTGTGAGGACCTTTCGGTCCCCATAATGTTTTAAATACACAAACACAAATGTGTGTGAAACACGTAATAAGTAATATGTAATGTGTAATAATTCTCATTACTCTAATTCTGGCTCTTGTATGTTTTTACATCATTAAACGTGACGTGCTACACGCCTGAGGAGCAAAAGACGATTCTGCTCCGCTGCTCCATGAGCACGCGTTCCTCATGAGAACCGTTAGATCCTTCATTATATCCTCTGTTCTCTCTCCTGATCGCTTTCTTCTCCTCCACAGAGAACTTAACGACACTTCAGTGCCTGAAACGTCCACCACACTCACTACCTGCTTCCTCGCGCTCATCATGCTTCGCTCATTTATCCTCTGACGCCATCGTTACCGAGCTGACTGACTGAGACGCTCGGCTCGCCGGGAAACACCGCAGACACTTTCTCCATGTGTAGACGACCAGGCCGACGCTCGGTCCTGGATTCTGATTGGTCAGAAGGTGTTGATTTTTTTTATTTTTTTTTACAAACCACAGGGTTGTATTTATTTATTTATCGTTTATGGAAGGAGGCTCTATGAAGATTGGACTGTGATGCTGCGTTTATATTTTTCTGACATAATAACAAACGAAGCATCTGATATGAAGAGGAATAAAACACTGTGTGGTGTACTGTTACCGGAAAATCATCAACTGTGTGTTGGTAACAGTAGCTCCGCCTCCCTTTTACTCCGACGCCATCTCAGACGCCCTTTCAGTTTTGCTCACGACTGCTGGCGTGTGCGTCTTCGCCGCCGAATGGCTCGCTGGCACAGAAAGCTTGTTACGAGTCAAGCTAAAGACATGCAAATCGGTGTCCTAAATACGCCTTAGACGCTTGAATATTCATTGACGCCCCTTCACCATTCCACCTCCCCCCCTTCTCCTTCCCTCCCCCTCCTTCCACCCTCCCTCCCTCCCTGGGTCTTTTGCTTGAACTTGTTCAACTTGCTTTGCATAATTAATTCCATATCTCCTGTTTGGACAGAGAAATTTAATCCGCCAAACATGGAAAGGAAATGAGGTCGGTGTGAATGGAGAAAAAGAAAAACGAACCGAGGATTGAGTGTGCTATGAGAGGAGATAAGGAGTGTAAGACTTCACTAAGGCTGGTGTACAGTTTATCATGGTTAGGAATGGTTACTAACCATCCCTACATCCAGGTACGGAAGCGATATTCAAATAAATCTGATATTTATATTGAAACGAGCTTTAAAACAAATCTGAGAAAATTATATTTCTGCAGTTCTGATCATTTACTGAAGTCATCTCTTGAAACAGGAAGTGGTTTGCTGATACCATGTTGAACCTTGATATAAGGCTGGATTAGTTAGCGTACCATTTGACCCTGCGGATAGGAGATGCCAGACTGTAGATAACCAAAGTGTAACTCCAAGGTGCTGGACTGGGCAGCTAAAGGGCAGGTGGTATGTTCACTTCCCGCACCCATGATTGGTGCAACAAATAGGTATGGCTCCGACAACCTCTGATGTCATTTGCTAAGACATAGCGAGGGAATAGTTCTTAGGAATAGTTCTACAAAGGTCTTGCACTGCATGCTTTTGGGTTTGGTGTTGCAGGTCTCCTTGGGCTTCCATAGGTCTCGTTGGGCTTCTATAGGTCTCGTTGGGCTTCCATAGGTCTCCTTGGGCTTCCATAGGTCTCCTTGGGCTTCCATAGATCTTCTTGGGCTTCCATAGGTCTCCTTGGGCTTCCATAGGTCTCCTTGGGCTTCCATATTGCCGTGACCGGCTAAGATTGGCTACAACGGACTACAGAAAGCCAGCAATCACCATGACTTTCCTGAGAAAAATAGGGTGGAACCTATGGCAGACCTGAGAGTCATAATTTCACAGCCCATGCCAACAAGCCATGAGTTACTGAGTCACCCAAACACAACCAGGCTTCCCCTATATCACTTAATTATTTGTTAACTAATCAGAAGTTTCCTGTTTCTGAGTTGATTAGAAATCATGGTATATCAAGTTAAATAGAGCACAAAACTGGCCTTAATGTCTTTTGGTTACTCAAACGGTTGTTTAAAAGTTTATTTATCATTTTACACATAATCGATTACACATTTAGTAAGGGCTTAACACTGTATTGCCGCTAAGGTAAACCATATCAGCAGCAGGGTGGTGTGAATAAGTACAGCTAACATTATCTAACATCATGGATCTCAGGACTATAGCTAATTTGTTTATATGTCAGCTATACATCCTCTTAGCGAGCTTTAACATTGACTGCTTCAGAGCACTGACACTGGAGACTCCTTCCACAACGGCTCACCAGAACTATTCAACAGAAAACTTCATGTAAAAATAAAATCTGTTTGTGTGGAGCGATAACGTATCAGAACAAGCACACAAATATAAACATGTGCTACTGCCAGAGGTGTTGTTACAGAGAATTAATCAACAGCTTCTGACCAATCAGAATCCAGAACCCAACAGTGCTGTGGTGTACCCGTTTTATAACCTAATCCCAGGTGACTTTGCTGTACGATTGCGTGATAAAGCACACCCGAGCCGGTCCGTCCATACCGCATGACGTGTGTTTTCCATGATTGTGTCAGGAAACTCTTTTCAACCCTCACTCTGTGGGGATGGATGACGGGTACCTTCCTCTATTCCAGTGCTCTCTTAGATCTTTACATTTCACTCTCAGAGCATCAGATAGATGTTCAGACAGCACAGGATCGGGATGACGGTTCTGGATCTGGAAATCTTAAAATATTCGACTTAAGAATAAGTAAGGGTTCTCGGTTCAGTTTACCAGCAACAATTGCTAATGTTGTAGGGACTTAATTAGTCTTTAAGATCATTAAAGTGATCATTAAAATTATTCTTATCAACTTAAGACTGATGATTATTTACCGTATACCGAAAACAACTGAAACACTGGAGGCTCTTTATATTAGTGGAATTGATTCAAATTAAAATCTAAACAGATTAAGAACTCTCACATTTCCTAATGTATACAACTCAAATCATCAAACAACAGATTTACCTCCCAAAACTGGGGTGGGTTGGGTGGGATTTTTCATTTCCATTTATTAACAAAAAAATGGAAATAATTCCTAACACCCATGGATTATGAAGAGCTGAAAGTGACAGCGTGGTTAATTTGATTTTAAGCCTGCAAATTAATGTGGTTTTTTTTTTGTTTTGTTTTCCTTTGGCGAAATATAATGAGACATGCATTACATTAGAACAGCAAAGCCACCTCATTTAATCATTTCATCCAAGAAGAATTACGGCTGAGGTCATCTAGTGCATGAACATGCTATGGTATTTGGCTCAAGGAATCCTGGGATTACGATTCAAAACTATCAAATCTGCTCATTTCCAGGACGAACCTGCACCGCAAAACAAATCCGATCTAAGTGAACTCGAGGACAAATCCCCCGCTGTGATATGAGAGCATATGACAGCGGTGTCCTACATTTTCCCCTGACCCCATCAGCCTGCATCAGCGGCACAAGAACGCTAATAAAGAGTCGGAAACCATCAAAGTCGAAGGAGCATGAGGGACTAAAAACGGAGGCAAATGCAGAAATGATGGGGCCCGGCACAGCGGAGACTCGGCTGATAAAAGGATTAAGTGCTTCAGAGCTTGCTTTGGGGAATAGAAGAAATTTCTGCAAGGATGGGGGCAGTCGAATGGATGGGGAGACGGTAGACTCCTGTGCTTTTCCTTTTCCAAACTGATCGCCTCTCTAGCTTCTGGCGTCTTCACCGTGCTATCAGGCGCCCATGGGGTAAACCCTGCCTCATACGAAGACGAGCCCTTTATAGAGGAATAATCGCAATCTCTTTGCCTCTCTCCCTCTCCTAATGCACTAGTCATCTGCCCGGACTAACGTAAGGAGATTATCTTGGCAACGGCAAAGCTGTCATCTAAACTCGTTAATTTAATCCTCTAATCCGACAATAATTGGCGAGTCTGCAACTGACATTTCGCTGCACGTTTGATATCAAAGGAAAGAATAAGGACTGTGCTGATGGCTCGCTGAATTCGGCCCAGACTAAGGGAGGCTCAAGCCTTAGTGCTGCTGCTAACAGCAGGGGTGATAACCTGTGCTGACTCCAAGGGCTTGAAAATCATCTCCATCCAGAGAGACTTTTTTTTTTTTTTGATTAGTTATTGACGTGGCCCAGGGACACGGCTTTTCAAAGCTGACAATTAGCCATTTGATCCCTGTTCCCTCCTGCCATGGGGCTTTGCAGGGAAAACTTCGATGGCAGACGACGCCTGCGAGGCAAGCTTTTTCAAAGCAGGCTTTTCTTCTCAACGACTGAGCTGTGCATAAAATGATTTAAGAGTGCTTCCATTCGGGCTGTTCGAGTCTCTGGTTTAAAACTGTGCCCCTTAAAAAAAAAAAAGGATTCTTATGAAATGACTAAGTGGTGTGGTGTGTTTTATGCCTATATATTTAAAGAGATTTTTGTGGCTACCCCAGCCAAAACATTCTTGTAGTAACAGCAAGAACGTAAACAGCTACAAGTCCCCAAGTAGAGGAGATTCATCAGTCAGGTGAACATTTCCCAGACTCCTAAACAACTTGCCAGACCCCTTATTTATAGGAGCAGCTTTTCATTATGACTGAAATGATGAAGGAAAAAAAAATGGTGCAAAGTAAAGCACTACGAGACAACCATTACTATAATCATACACTAAAAACCAAGCCAAATTTCCAGACAGTAAATCTCGGCCTGTAGGAAAACAGCTATAGCATGATGATATGTTGTACACTGTAGAAGAAATAAAGCGAGACAAGGGTGGTGTGATTTATTCTGGAAGTGTTTTATTCCTCTTATACCACAGCGTATACTTATCCATGATTACCAGCAAAGTCCTGAAGACTGGTCGGAATTGAAACTCGCAGAACATGAGGATACCTGGTCCAGAATCTGCTGCATGGAAAGCTGAGTCCTTGTAGCACCTCCTCTCTGGCCATCTGACTCTGAGTCATCAGACATTATTTTGTGCGAGTGTGTGTGTGTGTATGTACTGGATCTTTTGCTGTAAATCACTCTGGAAGGCCTTGGCGTGTTGCCACGTCTGGTCCATGTCTCTGCAAGCCCACGGCTCGCCAATAATTCCCCTCCTTTTCATGCTCTTTCACTCCCTTCTTCTCTCCAAACGGCTACAGTGTTTGTTCTCTCTCTCTCTCGCTCTTTTCCATCCCATCCTGTCAGGATTAGAGGGGATGTTCTTTAAAAGAAACAAAGCCTTTTAGCCTTCTCTCTCTGTCTCACTCTTTATTTCTGGCTTGACCGCAGCCGCTGTTTTCTTTCTGAATGCGTGCATCTGTTTTTACAGTTTCCTTTGATGGGTTTGATGGGTTTCGCCCTCCTCCAAAAAAAAAAAAAAAAAAAAGATCACAAGTGTTCCCCAGACCTCCTCGATGAGCGTTTCTTATTTCTAGCATTCAGACCTTATTTTTTCAGGCAAGTTTTGTTTCCCCTGATGCATTCTGTCAACTTAATGATTTTTCTATTGTTAAGACAAAAGGCTTGGCGCTGGAGTGCAGTCTTCTGTCTCGCCTTAATTCTGGTTTCCGTCTGCTTGTAGGTTTATGCACCATGACGACGCAATCTGTTGGTATTACAAATATGCTTGGGCCCGGATACAGCTTGATTGCAGATATCCTAATGAAAGCAGCGTTGCAGAAATTGCAACACAGGTACTTTTCCCGAGCTGTAATCCTGTTTGTAAGTGACCGTATCATTGTAAATCCCAGACTGGCTACGGTTTATTATCAGTGTCGCTCAAAGCAGGTCAATTCTCCTGCATGTTGTTGTTTAGAGTACAAGTGATCTAGTTATTTCTCTACCTGAGATACCACTTGAGCCAAAGTGAAGCATGTGGGTGGAGTCAGAAACAATACAGATCACTGATTGGTCATGACACCGACAGTCTTTTCTACTGGACAATACGGCGATCTCTGGTAGCTGTAGTGTAGTAACAGTTTTACTTACAGATTTTAATTCCCCTAAAGTACAGTTTTTTATTTTTTTTGTCTGGCCTATTGTTAGGCTTTCGACCTGTAATCCAGATAAAATCCACATCCTTCAATGTACGCTCAAATCCAAATAGTTTCTGTACCCTCGACCAGGTACACCATACCCATCTTTGTGTTCAGTCTCCGCTAGAGTGTTTGATTCTTATAGTCCTGGCCTTTATTTCTATCAAGACATCTATTCCTCTTCAATCACAGCCAAGGTGTCATAAACGTTGTCATTTACGCTGTCATAAAAGCTTCAACTTCCATGCTAACACCATTATCAATGCTGTGGATGACTCTCTGGCATAACTCTGAACTATATACAGTTAGCTGCACTGCATTCTGGGACTTGTGGTTTAATGGTTACTCCAACATCTCCATCGGTGGACTGCATGCGAGATTTCTCAACAGCGTGATGGAAAATGGGTATGAAAATATATTTTGTTTTAACAGTAAAACCTTAGGTTTGAGATTGTAACTATGTTACTATCTTGTTTATGACCTTTTATTTATATTACCCAGTGATGTCAGCTAATCTAGATTTACTTGCTAACATGTTTGGACAGAAATACAGAGCTTCGATGTTCTTCAAAATGATAGAAAAGTGAGAAAAAAAGAAGGGCCTAAGAGAGTGTTACAGCCAACTACCACACACACACACACACGTTTTCACACAAGCATTTACAGTGTTAACAAAAATGTTTTACAGTTTCCTCCTCAGCTGAGCTCAACACAGCTTTTTCTTCCAACTTGGTCCATAAATCAGCCAGTGATCTGAGACTCTGAGACATTTTAACACATCCTGTACAGCTAAAATTACACACGAGAGAACCGAGAGAGACAGAGAGCGAGAGAGAGAGAGAGAGAGAGAGAGCGATTCCTCCTGACTAGTCCATTTATACCGCAGCAATCTGCCAGAGATTATCATTATTACATTCAAGGGCTATGTCATGCCTTTCTCCTCTACTTCATCATGTTTAATGTCGGTAAAACAAGTTAGTTCCTGTTCACATTTGCGTTCAAGCGGCTTATAAACAGTCATTCGCTCACTAGCCTAGCTAGCCATGCTACTGAGAAACCCGAAAGAAGCGTAAGAGTTACAGCTTCACCGCTGGCTGCTACGCGGAGCTGACGCTGGAGACGCCTTTACAGAATGAAAATTTCCCCACATCAACAATTAGTTGGTATTTTTATATGTTGCTATAGAAATGACTGTATGAAGATAATGCATCAGGTAAGAAAATTAATCAACACCATCTGACAAATCAGAATCAGTGTTGCGCGGTAAATCTGAATGAAGATGAAGAATTTAATCGTTTAGTCTAGAGTGCTGTAGAAATCTGTATAAAATTTTTACAGGCCATTTTTTTTCCTTTTCTGCAGCAAACACACTTCAAAATGGCAGAATTTTTAAAATCTGAGGTTGAAATATCTTCAGAGGAAAGATAAAGCAAGCGGTAGTGTAGGAGAAGTCAGTGTGAAAGGTTCTCCCAAGCCTCTATGATGAATGACTGATTAAAAGTAGGCGAACAAAGTGGAAAGCAAAAAACACTCGTGCAGGTTCCATCCTGTTCGGAAAGTTCCTCAAGAAATGTGGAGCCACCTTATAACAACAAAGTCCACGCTCGAAGACACAAACCTTCAAACGACAGCGGAGGGATCAGGAGACGGAGTGAGTCGACCACTCTGCTTTACACTTCAGCCCGAGTGAGGAAGGCGGCGAAGCACACAGGGTCAAAGTTTCGGATTCTTCTGTCTAGACGGCTTTTTCATCTCGCCGTGGAGGATTTAGTGTTCCTTCAGGCAAGGAGAAGAGCGCGGGATGAAAGGACGGGGTTTTTCCCCCAAAGCTGGACTACAGATTAGCGCCTTGCAGGCTCCTCCTGGACCTCCTGCTCCTCTGGAACATGGAGAACCTGGCTAGAAGCTCTGCGCATCTCCTCAGAGCGTGTTCATGGCTTACGGCTTGCTGACTAACACACCGGCTTCTGAATATGCAGGTTCACTCGAAGCCCAGAGGACGACCATTATTTATGGTCGGTTCAGCTGAAGGTTGCGTTTGAAGATGTGCGTGTCCTGAAGATAAACTCTTGTAGAAATTATTATTATTACTTTTTACATTTTGCACAGACAATCGCGATCATATAAACACCACCATCGTGATCCGTCAGACCAGGCCACCTTCTTCCATCGCTCCGTGGTCCAGGTCTGTAGGAGCTTGTGGTGGTGGACACGGGTCACCATGGGCTCCACGACCGTCTACAGATACTCAGTGTCCTCAGTTTGTTCCCTCAGAGCCAGCGTTCACTCGTCAAAGTTCTTCTGATGCCATAAACACCATCACGGTGGGCGTGTCCCAAACCACTCACCTTATTCACCCTATAGGGCACGTAAACACCCTATCAGTGTACCCTTTCAAGAAAAGGTTTCAATAAATAAAAAAGGCTAAATAAAAATGGATAAGGAAAAGGAAAAAATAAAAAAAATGAAACGGTTGAGAGGTTGAGCAGCTCGTCAGCGGGGTGGAGGAATAAAAACGTCTCTTATGAATAAGCTGATGAATATTTTAGCTTCTCTCGGCTCGGCTGATCTTAAATCCTAAACTACAGAGAAAACAAACCTTACCAATATGCAAATGTATTTTTCCTCACCCTCTCCCCACATCCCTCTACCCATCCTCTCTCTCTCTCTCTCTCTCTCTCTCTCCCTCTCTCTCTCCCTTCAGCTGAAGCCATTAGAGCACATTTCCATATAAATTGTTGCGCTGCTAAACAAGCTCGTGTTATTGCAGTGTAAAGTTGATTCGGCGGCGCAGCTGGCTTCTCTGGCTCGCTGTAATTACGCGTGTGTGTGTGTGTGTGTGTGTGTGTGTGTGTGTGTGGGCGTCGCGTCTCCTGCCTGCTGCACAATCGTCTCGTTACTCATGCAGATCAATTAGCATCCTGTACACACACACACACACACACACACACACACACACACCCAGAGAAACAAGGGGATTACGAAGGTGACTGTGATCAGAAACGTGATTTCACGCATCACTCTGTGCGTTTTATTCAGTAGAAAATGTGAACTGTTAGTTAAAGTTTCTCTCTCGTTTCAGCGTCTCTGTTACTGGAACACACACTTACAAGCGACTTGGGTTAGTAAATAAAAAACAAACTTTAATTAAACTGATTAATTCATTATAATGTATTTACATTTTCACTTAATTTAATACATGTTGAGAACTAATTTTTCACAGAGTGTTATAGTATTTATGGACGAGGAATTCATCCATGTGTGAATATTAATGAGGCTTCATACGTCTATTCTTCTATTACTTTATTAGAAATGATTTATTTCGCTGAAGTAAACAGGTGTTAATTTACACACGAGTTCGGCGTTTATATTCTCAGCGTAAATTTAGTTCATTATTTTAACATTCTCTGATTTTGTTTTGTTTATAATTTGTTTCTTTTTTCATTTGGTTACTTAAGAGTTTAAGATCATAACAAATGTGAATATTAAATTAATATGAATTAGTATTTAAATAATTTTCATCGTTAACAGTTGTTCTGCTTTAAGAGCTTAGTGAATAGGAAACTTTATTTTAATTAAACAAAAAAAGTAAAAATTACAAAGAGCCAAGTATTATTTTTATTAATTCATTAATTTTTATATATTTATCCGTCCAGAATAATCAGCCATGTTCAATAAACTTATATTAACTTTTTTTAAAAAACTCTTTTCCTTCATATTCTAGACCCCCTCCCCAATAATCTTTATTACCTGATGGTCTATAAAATTCAGTAAAAAAAACAAAACAAATAAATACATACATTTCATATCCAGTGGAATCTCGGACTGCGAGTAACCTGGTTTGCGAGCGTTCCGCAAGACGAGCAAAAATTTGTAATAACTTTTGACTTGAAAAGCGAGCAAGTCCTGATATACGAGTATAAGCATCATCGAGTATCATGTATCACGCATGCGCTTCTTATTTTGACGCCGAGCGTCACGTGATCACATCTGAGCCAACGGTTCTTCTCTCTCTCGCGCTGTGGAATTGTGGGTAATTGTCTTCCACTCGTATATTCAACAGGTGCGCATATACTGTTTACTATAACACTGAAAACGTGTGTGTGCGTAAAGCATCTTTTATTTTGTGTATGTGTGTAAAAGTCGTCCTGTCATGCATACGTGTACTGTTTATTATAACACACGTGTGTGTACTGATATAGCAAAAGCAAGTCCCATTAGAGAGGTTAAAGATCCACACAGCGTGCGCGCACAAACACTAACGGAAACACTCATCTGTCTGGATTTATTTTTACTCTTTTTTAAAGGTAAAGTGCAGGTTAATTTCTTTTATTTTTACTTTATATTTTGTATTAATTATTTTTATCGATTTATTTTTTTGAGTTGTGGAACGAATAATCTGAGTTTTCATTATTTCTTCTGGGTGAAATGCACTTTGATTTACGAGCGACACATTTTCCTCTTTAAAAGGAGAAAGTCACGATGATCTTACACAGTTCTCCATTATATAAATGTTGTTGTTGTTCTTTCGGCTGTTCCGGTCGAGGGGTCGCCAGAGGTTTTACACCAGATGCCCTTCCTGACGTGACCCTCCCATTTTACCCGGGATTGGGACCAGAATCTACGGTACTCTCTGGGTTGCCAGATTGAGAACTTTCCCGTCATTTCGAAATGTATTATAGAACGCACATACAGTGTTAATACAGTGTGTATACAGTGTATACAGTGTTTCACTGCATTTCATACTTGTATGACTGTGTATGTGACAATAAACTTGAACCTTAAGAGGCCAGGGTTGCCAGATTGGCTGGAGAAAATTAAGGTACACACAGTTTGTGAAACCTTAAGTAGAGTCAGATGAATGCATGGAAGGATTAATGTAATGAGTAAATGAACGGATTAATGGATGGATGAGTAGATTTTTGGATAGACGGATGAGCAAATGAATAGATGTGTGGATGGAAGGATGGATGGAGAGGTAAATGAATAGATTAATAGGTGGATGATGGATGGATGGATGGATGCGCAAATTAACAGAAGAATCAATAGATGAATAGATGGATGTTTAAATGAACAGATTAAAAGTTTGATGGATGAATAGACGGATGGTTGTACAGTTAAATGAATGAATGGTTGGCTAGATGCATGGATTGATGGGACGACGCCTGGACAGAGGGCTGATGGGACGGAGCAGTGGAGCGGGTCAGACACATCAGGGTCAGATATACAGTGATTACAAATTAGTTGCCAGATTGGGAATTTCCCTGTATTGTCCAGTGAAAGCACTCGAACATACAGTTTATTGTAACAAGTTACACTGATGGATGCCACGTGTGTGTGTGTGTGTGTGTGTGTGTGTGTATTACACACGTTTAGCAGACAGACATGACAGACATGTGACTCAAACACACAATGAGGTGCATGAAGATAACATTATCTTATGCATGTGTGAAGATAACACGTGTGTGTGTGGTTTATATAGAGAGAGTTAATTAACACACCCCTATTAAAACATAGCTAAAACACTGAGGAAGTGAAGCACAGAGGTTTTCCTTCTACAACCGCAGAGAGAAAACAAAAAGAACAGAGATTTAAATCAGCGTAATTAAACATAACGCAAACGAATTGCGGTAATTAATCGTGAGTAATTAGACGCAGCGTAAAGAACAACATGACTTCAGAGCCGAACGCCGAGCTCTACACGGCAGAGAGAGAGAGAGAGAGAGAGAGAGAATGACGGTACTGTGAGGGTTGCCAGATTCAGTCAACGACATCATCCATGCTGAAGGTCTTGATCATAATAAACTTAATTTAATTAATGCCATAAATAATTAAACTAATATTAACTAACTGCTGATTAAACAAGCATACACTGTGTACACATTACACAGAAGGACGTTGCCAGATGCTGCCAGATGTGATAAATATGTATCTATGGGATGTCACGTGACTTTAATTACACTGTAGTTATTTAGTATATTTGTTACTGATATAATAACAGAGAATAAATAAATAACAACGAGGTCAGATCTCCGCCCACCAATCAGACTGCTTTAATCAAACTTAATTATTTATGTGGGAGATGAAGAAAAGATAAAACACTGTGTGTGTGTGTGTGTGTGTGTGTGTGTGTGTGTGTGTGTGTGTGTGTATAAGAGAGTTTTTGTGAGAACTGCTCAATAATCTTTTCATTTTGATTGATGGAGCTTCTTCACCACCATCTGGCAACCGAGAGATTACATTAATCACAGCCTGAAAGAGTGTGACCAGGAGCAGCGGCCTTCATATCACACACACACACACACACACACACACACACACACACACACACAGGCTAAATATAAGGAAACAATCAAGAAGACTGACAGGCCGAGGCCACGCCTCCTTCACTGGGTCAGACTCTTCTATTAGATCCATCTCTTATTTTCTGTCTCTATTCCTTTCTGTCCGTCTCTCCATCTTCTCTTCTGTCTGTCTCCATTTGTTTCTCGTTTCATGTCTGTCAGCCTCTCCATCTGTCACTCATCGTCTTCTACTGCCTGAACCTTTCTGTCCATCTCTCTTACTCGGTGTCTGTCTCTTTCTCTCCTGTTCTTCTTTATTCCTTCCCCTGGTTTCTGTCTGTATTACCATGTAGCTGTCCATCTCTCAATGTTTCTCTCAGTCTCACCTCGAACCCCCCATCTCCGTCCTTCTCTCCTCGCTTCTGTCTATCTGTCCACATTTCTGTCCATCATTTAGTTTCTGTCCGCCCCCCCCGCGATTCTGTCCATCTTCCCTCGTTTCTGTCTGTTTGTCCACATTTCCATTTGTCTCCCCTCATTTCTGTCTCCCCCCGCTTATATCTGTCCCCGCTTTTGGTTTCCGTTCATGTTTGTTTGTTTGTCCATGTTTCTGTCCATCTCCCCTCATTTCTGTCAATGTTCCCCATTTCTGTCTCCCATTCTTTCTGCCCGTTTGTCCACGTATACGTTTGTCCACATTTCCATCTGTCTCCCATCGTTTCTGTCTGTTTGTCCACATTTATGTTTGTTTGTCCACATTTCCGTCTGTCTCCCATCGTTT
>JAQMYL010000033.1:1255421-1267993 GCA_030014365.1 Clarias pachynema | reverse complement strand
TCGGTCCGCCGAAACTCATCCAGTGAGAAACGTTCCGCGGTGCAAAAATAAGTCCGATTAAAATGCGTTAAAAAAATATAACGTGTTATTTTTGTGTAATTAATTAATCTAAATTAACGCGTTAAAGTCCCGGCCCTAAATTAAACATATTTATCTAATCTACATCAGATCTCATTAAGATGATTCTAAACAATATTTATTTATCACCTCTAAATATATTTTTTAATAACCTTAACCACAATGAATTGCAGATTTTTGTGATTAAATAATTCCACTGGTCCTCATGGTGATTTAGATTTTTGTATTTGCATTACTTTTATACATAGATTATAACCAAACATAAATAAATGAATGAATGAATGAATGAATGAAGTACCTTGACGAAGCTCATGCGAATAGTGCACATCTTGGTGAGCTCGTAGACGGCCTCGAAACCGTGGTTGACGGATTGGGCGAGCAGCTCGGCGAACTCCTGGTTGTTGAAGATCTTGAGGCTGCAGCCGCTCGGGATCTTGCACACGGTGGTGTGGTGGAAGCCGTGGTGGTGGTTGCAGTTGCGGCTCTGCACGAAGATGCTGCTGTCGCTCAGGCACTCGGCGTACACCTCGCCTCCTACGTAGTACAAGTGCACACCTGGGAGGAAAACAAAGCAAAAAAACATCCATATCCATTATAACTTCATTAAAACTCCTGGATTAGAGTCATAGTAGAAGGTGTAGATGGTCTTGGGTGAGGTTGTGGGCTACAGGAAGCTAATAATGCGACCTCTGTGGTGTGGTGTGGAGTGGTTTAGTGGGGTCTATACCAACGTAGCATATTGTTATTGGATTCTTAATTCTGAGAAAAACTGTGACCGTTGTTAAAGCAAGACAAATTCAAAGAAAATTCACACTCAAGAACAATCCATGGTGGACAGTAAGTTTCTCTTTATATGTCCGTTTACTCTGCTTTAGATTATCAGCTTAGTTAACTTCTGATAGGGCTGAAACGATTCCTCGAGTAATTCGATTACAAAAAATGATGGAGGCAAACACTTCTGCCTCGAATCTTCTTTTAATTAATTTTAAAAGCTTGCATTATGTTTTTGCGCAGTTATTTGTTGACAGCGCGCTTTTGACAAAGTGCGCTTCCGGATGCAAGCCGCCAACGCAGAAGAAGAAGCGCTTACGTCACCCAAAAAGTGGAAGGAGACGCAAACAGTTAGCTGTGTATTTATTTGATGGAGCGTTCTGTTGGGGGCTGCAAAATGGAACGGAGCGATAAAATTATCAGCGAGTCAAGAGGAGAAACCAGCAAGTGAAAATGACAGAAATTGTCAGTAAAGGCTTATATGTTATGCCTGAGATGTAGATTTTGAAACCTTTAGTTCTGAAAGTTTAGTTGCACACCTTAGTGTTTTTGTATAATTATTTATTTCAATGTGTGCCTTAGTTTTTTTGATACTTAAAGTCATTTGAAATACCTTTTGTTTTTAGTTTTTGCATCTTAGAAAAAGCTTTAAAATAAGAATGTATGGCTCTGTAGTGCACTTAATTCATCTCAGTCAACTTTAATACCCCTATCTCACCTACGCGGTTTCGTGCGGTGGCCGGAGGTACGATTCATCATGATTCACCGCGAGTTTTGCCGCTGCGATTATGTTTCCATCTTTCCGCGCGAAAAATGAAATATTTTTTAACATGTTTAATTTTTGCCGGTCCTCACGGAAGCTTGCGGACCTTGCAGAACTTCGCGGAACGTCGGCGGGCGATTGCGACGGCTCACGACGCCTGACACCGCATCTCACCGTGAGTCAAACCGCATAGGTGAGATAGGGGTATAAGCTATTCCTAGTATTGTGAATAATGACTATGTTTATTTTTGATAAAATGCTGTATGCGTTTAAAAAATACAAGCAGATTTTTCTAAAAAGAAAGCCAATTAATCTTTGTTTCTTTTATATATTTTACATTGCTGTTTAATTAAGCAAAAGTACATTTGATCCGATTACTCGATTAAATTTTAGGTAGAATACTCGATTACTAAAATATTCGATAGCTACAGCCCTATCTGCAGGGTTTCCGTAAAACAACACTTTGTCCAGTTAATAACTGCTTCTAAGTTGTTCGGAATCGACGCTGATTAAGTGAGTGGGATTCAACCGCGGAACGTACTGTAGGTTAGCTAATAAAGCTAATAAAGCTAAAGCTTGAAATTTCAGTATTAGTCAACGTTACCAGCACTTTTATCAGAACGTATCATTTAAATGGAGCGCATTCCATAGTACTGTCTCATTTGCATCAGAAGCACTGAAAGAGCTAACGCTAACTCTATCGTTAGCAACCGCCACCAAATCCAGGAGGAATCACATATTTGTACGAGTTAATCATGTTATGATGACAATCACACTTCTGCAAATTATTATCCTTATTACCTCCTTCTTCCATTTTCACATACTTGTTTTTCTTTTAAATAATTTAACTCCACCACAACATACTGCATATCGGCAGAAAAGAAGATTTCGGTTGCTACGTTACTCTTTTATCTCTGTGACAAAGCATCAGGTAATCTTACATACAACTCGAAACGGAAACACATAGTAGCCTAATGTCGGTTAATGGTACAGTGACTGCAAAAGGTCTCTATCGAATTTAACGTCCAATATGCAAAGAAGTCATTTTACACTTACTAATATACTTGCATTGTACCATAAGTATTAGTAATGTACATCTAATTAAAAAAAAAGAAATAATTGCTCTTCTTGTACCGTATAATGTTGCAATGCAACTATTGTAATGACGCAAAATAATTTCTTTAGGTAAAAGCCACTGTTTTAGTTCTTAGTCCATCCTCCATAGGAACAGTCTTGTACAGCGGACCTTTAATGGTCAGCTTTTTTAGGTGCTTGGAACATTACTAGAACAATTTTGCTATTTTTATCATTTAGTTGAAATTAAACAGCGCATATGCAGAGCAAATGCAGTTAAAATAAAGGAAACATCTCTCCGTGGTATTTTTTTGTCTAGTCGGATATCGCGACACTGTAGTTTGATCCTAATGGGAACGGGCTGATCGATTGAAACGAGGCCATGCAGTGCACCTCCAGGAAGTGGGCCGAGTAACATTAATCTATATTATCAGTTTGCATGAGCTGCGCCCTGATCAACTGCATCGTCAGGTGAACCGCATGGAAAACCGCAGATACATCCGTAATGTACGCATCTGCGTCCCGTGTCGAACCTTTGCCGATGTGCCGGCGCGTGTTCTCGATGGTGGAGTTGCGGTTGACGTTGGACAGCAGGCCCAGGCAGAAGCGGTTGCGATTGTTGGACGGGTCGGTGAAGCCGTCCACCAGGACGCTGGTCGAGGACGCCTGGAAGGCTTCTCCGACCCGGTTATTCAGCTCGTAGTACACGATGGAGCACCAGTGCTTGGGTTCTTCGTAGGCCACTGACTGGACGTCTGCACACAGAAACAGTAAAAAAAAAAACCATTAAAAAGCATTATTAGGTATCATACAGGACTGTGCAGAAGTCTTGACCCCCCCACACTTATTTCTTCAGCTATCCATCCATCTAGGAACCTCTGTAGTCCAATTAGGGACCGTGGAGGCCAATGGTGACCATCGTATTTATTCTCATTTTTATGACGGTCAACATTCAGACACTACGGGCAATTTGGGAACGCCAATTAGCCTAATCTGCTTGTCTTTGGACTGTAGGAGGAAATCGGTTCTGGAGAAGACTTTATGAAGTGGTTTGACTCTCCTGTCAATCATCTCGGGCAAAATTTAATGGACCACTGGTTGGACATAAATGTTATGTTGCATAAGTTTGTGGGAAAACACCACCTCAGCAAACATAGAGATGATCAAAGATAAAGGTGGATATTAAAGGCTCCTGCATTTTGCCTTTTCTTTTTTTTTTGTTGTTGTTGTTGTTTGTAATCAAATAAGCTGCTATGTCAACATCTCCAAACTAGCATTATCTGATCGTATTCTAATCGGATTATCACTAATGTATTTAATCTAATTACACACAGCTTCGTATTAACGAATACACAAGCTAATCACACACCAGACCTCCATCTGAATCAGTGTTGTGTGTGTGCATCCATGCTGCGTATCAGATGAACATGCATGTCTGCGCATGTGCCGTGCCCCGTGTTTGTCCTCAGTGAGTCAGCCCTTCTGCCCCCCCCCCTCCCCCACTCCTCCTCCCACCCCTTGAGAGAGCTGAAGTGTGTTTATTCAGCACGCGGCTCTCATCTGCTTCCTGCGCCGGGTGGCACTGAGGTGCAGGTGTGTTTTGTCTACCCCTTTCCCATCAGCGTTCTCACAATGGGGCAGCGTCTAACGCCGCTACACAGGATGCAGCTTGAGTCCTTTTTCCCAAAACTCCCACTCCACTCGCAACTCCACAAAAAAAAAAAAAAAAAAAAAAAAAATACAATAAACTTGACGTCTCCCTACGAAGACAGAACACACAGCTTCATATGCGTGGACAAAAACATAACACTGTGAAGCTGAAAATCACATATTCCTAGGCAGTTTGCAGATAAGGAGCAATTTATTAGTAAATTCAATCAAATTAATTAAATAAATAAAAAAAAATATTTTTTTTTAATTGTCATGTTATTAAATGTCACACTGCTTTCCTATTCACTAAGTTCTTTTTTTTATTATTATTTATTTTCAGACATTTATATACAGAAAATCCTAAGAACACAATTTTTCACCCCATGGTTTCACACATTGGATTTGTTTCTCTTAAGAGATTTTGGTTGGTTGACCAAAGGACACGTCTCTATTGTGTGGTTTGTTTTTTTTATCCACGTAACTGCTGTCGTCTGAATTAATCAACGATGATCAAATGTTCTGTCCTAGTTCTATATCCATGTTTATCGAGTGGACGATATACCAAAATATCATATATTTATATATCATATATTTGCATATTTATATATAAAATATACAGTCGAACCCTGAAATTCTTGGGGTTACGTTCCTAGAGCAACCAGAAAATTGTGGGAAAAAAACGACACAATTTTAGATGTGAAAAAAGAATTGCCCATAAATGCCTAGTTTACACCATAAATCTGCTCCCAAAATATTTTCATTTCATTTCAAACTCAGCTTAATACATCACCCTTAAAATAATAAAGAGAATCTAAAGGTAAACCCGTGTACTGTACAGTATTGTACCGCTGTGTCTAGATTGTATATTACAGATGTTACCCCTCTATATGTTCTGTAACTCATGCAAGTGTGTTTTCTTTGTTATCAGTACTGTAGAGTAAATACGGTAATAATTTACCATCACATGCAGCGTTTTCATCAACGGTTGCTTTGTGTTCGCTCTGTAGTATTAAACAAATGCATAGAGTATTATATTTTATATGGAAATTTAGCTGAATTTACATCCATATTTATGTTATAAAATTTGTAAATTATATTGTTATTAATAGTTTAACTTTAAAACACATGAAAAATGTTATTTATATATTATATATTGTTGTCGTCAAAAACATACATTTCGTTTTCCGAGAAAATTTGCGGGGGTTTCCGCAGACAATTCGTAGTTAAGGTCTCAGGAAAAACCCGCGAGCGACTGAGGCAGCGAACTCTGAACCGCGACTTCGTGGTGGTCGACTGTACTTGACATTTCTATGACAAACTAACTGCATCCTGGTGTATAAACCGTCAGTTATACAGTAAGCTCAAAAGATTTTAAAAAATTGTTTTTAATGAACACTGAATATGAGAAAAGAAATCTGTAAAATGTTTTAAGAAATAAAACTACGTAAGATTTTAACAAACAAACAAACAAAAAAGTGAAAATATAAACACTGTACAATTTTTTTGAGATTTGAAACAGCACAAAACATCAAATCACCTGCTTTGTAGTTTCTAGTGGTATAACAGACCAAAGCCGAGCTGTGATAGACACTATCACTCAACACACTTTTTTCACACACGCACAATTTATATTTCTCCTCGCATCACACTCAGTAGTAGAACATTAATCCTATTGTGTTTTTTTCATCTTTCCTTGTATTGCACTTTAGCTTAAATTAAATTATGTAGTGAACATTTAATTTTAAGATTTTACCTAAACGACTTTTTTTTATTTAAAACGTATTTGAGGTTTGAGGTTGAAGTCCACGTACATGTCTGTGTGTCTTTCTGTACAGCAGAACTCTCTGTCTAACTTATTAATACAAAGAAATCACATTCTGTAAGGTTCAGTATCTTACGCCTTGTTTACACTAAGTTGTCCTTAGATTATTAAATCCACCACATAACTGTTCATAACATCACTTTTATTCAACATTTAGATTCACTGATGGTGCAGATTAAACTTCAGACAGAGATCTAAGGACTGCAGGAGATTCAGTAAATTCTGTCCAGACAGTTTTGTGTGATTCTGCGACAGACAGACAGACAGACAGACAGACAGAAATGTTCCTGAGACGGGTTTCTGGTCCTTCAGTGTATGAAACAAAGATATCACTGAAACAGTTCTGACCCAATGTAAAGACAAAACCTTTATTTTATTGATATAAACATTTGGAATGGAAATGATACCAAACTGTCTCAGAAAATTAGGATCACTAAAGACTTCCAGTGTTTGTGACGGAGACTCAGAACGTCCGCAGTTCCAGGAAGGAATTCCAGAATTCGGGACAAACCCATGAAATCCCAGCTTCCAAAATTTGGTAATAACCCGTCATAAAGTCCATCATTACGCAGCTTTAAAACGTCCAGCATTCTAATAAAGACACAAGAAAAGATTTCCATCACTCGGGACGGAGCCGTGGAATTCCCAACTCCGGTTAAAATGAAAAAGACCAGTCATGATTTCCAGTGTTTGGGACGGAGTGTAAAATATCCGAAGCTTTAGCTAGGAGACATGGGGAATTCCATCATTTCAGGCTGAGCCTCGACATTTCCAGTGTTCTAGTGAAGCCAGAAAATAGACAGGAAGGAATTGCATAGTTGGAAAATCCCAGATTGTATTTGTCAAACTAGTGATGAATTTCAGGGAGTCAGATGATAAGAAGGCTGGCCCGTGTTCCCCTAGATGACTTCTGAGGAAACATGAAATGACAAAAGTTGTTGTAGATACTTGATTTTGGGACAGAGCCTTAAAATCCCACAATCCATTTAAAAAGAAAATCATCAGTAATTCCAGAATTTTAGTATAAAGTCAAAATTCCGGTGAGTTTCTCAAAATGAAAAGAAAAAAAGATTTGATTGTAATATTTGCGACAGAGCCTCATAATGGCTCTGAAACTGAAACTAGAACACTAACTAGTGATTAGGGCCGGACATCACCAGGGATCACCGTATCATCACGATACCCAGCTGCCGATCCCATTTGTATTGCGAATTTCACGATTTTTAAAATAAATATCCCAATTTAATTTCTTTTTTACAATTCAAAACAAATGTAGCAAATAATTCCCTCCCTCCATACATTGCACTTTGCTGCCTGCTGTAGTTTAGAGAGCGCCACCTGCAGGGTTATAAAGGAACGGCGACATCTCATCACCTCAAATTCAAACATGTGAATTAAAAAAAGTAATTGAATAAATATTAATTCTGGAGTCCCTACGTGGTGATACATCAATCACACAGCCGGACTTCTTCAGTCTTACTTTTGAACCAAAGGTTTTACGCGTCGCTACTTTTCTACATGCTTCTCGTCGAGATGTTTGTCTCAGCCCAGACAGCGGTGTGTCTTTCTGTAGTCTCGGGGAAACCGGAGCGGCACATCAACCGCGAAAAAAGCTTCTTGTGTCTCGCAGATCGCACCGCGCTGATGAACGCACGGGAAGGCAAGA
The DNA here is from genome assembly GCA_030014365.1 of Clarias pachynema. NCBI lineage: Eukaryota > Metazoa > Chordata > Actinopteri > Siluriformes > Clariidae > Clarias > Clarias pachynema. The sequence continues at coordinate 1,260,169 of JAQMYL010000033.1, read as the reverse complement.
GGATTTAATTCAAAAGAGAGCGAGGCGCTAGCAGACTGAGACTAGCTGTTAATACATACACTTACACACACACACACACAGTGAGAGTGTGTGTGTCGCTCAGTGGAGGCCCGGAGATTAATGAGCTCTTATTAAAAAGGGGATATGACAGAGAGAGAGAGAGAGAGAGAGAGAGAGAGAGAGAGAGAGAGAGAGGGGGGAGGATGCGTCTGGAATACGACGGCGCTTAATGAGGTGGAGATGATGCACATGAGCTTCAAGAATATTCAGAAAGGAATGAGTGTGTGTGTGTGTGTGTGTGTGTGTGTGTGTCAGCGTAACAACATTCCTTCCTCGGGGCGGTGTTTTGTCTATAAACCCATGATGTCAAAGGGAGAGTGTTGTGTCTCGGTGCAGCTATAAATCCAGAACGTTTGGTCCTGATTCTTGTTTCTTCTCAGAAGAATCACAGGTATGCAGCAAAAGAGAGAGAAAAAAAAAAGCATAAAAACATCAAACCCATTTAGCTCATCATCCAAACATCCAAAGGCCAAGGTTGTGGCGCTCTCTTTAGTCGACGCTTTATCACCACCGCGCTCTGCAGGGTTTGTCTGACACGTTCGTTTAATTCCTCTAATGTATTCGACAGACGGATTCACGGCCGCGCCCGCGCCCCATACGCTCCGCTCCGATCTACCCGGGTCGATCAAAACAAACACCACCAATTAATTCCTACAGCGCAGGAGCGCGTTTTACACGTCGATAAAGCGCGCTAAACAAGAACGGATCCCTACAGTCCGTCTGCGAGGCGTTCTGGAGCGCGAGCTCACTGTGAATCAAAGAGAGAGATGCGCTACGAAGGTCGCGTCCCGAATCGACAGGTAGAGTTGAACAACTTCGGCCTGTAGGAGGAGATTTACACCACATGTACCGGCTTTGAACACACATCAGTTTAAGGCTTTGATCTTACTATTCTGAAAAAAAAAAAAAACCACGGTAACTACCTTTACATGCAGCGTAATAATCGGTCCATGAGCTCGAGTTTATTAAAAAAAAACTTTTATGTGGTCAAATCATTGAAGTCCTGGATTATGTAATGACTGATTATGTAATGTATGAAGCCATGTTGTTTTTCTATTGGCTGATAGTTCTCCTGGAATCATACGCAGGTGGCAAGTTCGAATCCTGTCGTGATAAGTCATCGTAGTCGGGAGTCCAAGACGGGACAACCGGCGGTGTTCTCTGGGTGGGCGGAGCATATCATGTCCTCCCAGCCAATCGGAGGGACGCTAGCCAATCTGTGAGCTCCATGTAGCTAAAGGTTGAAACAGTGTGACGTGTCGAGGAAGCTTCCCACGTTGGTATCTTACTTACCTCGAGGAAGGTGTCGCGGAAGCAGAAACAACCAAGATGTCGTGTTCCATCTCCATCGACCCCTTTCCCCTTCAGTGACTCGGACAAAACCCAGAGAAACGTGGTGTCCCAGTGTTGCCGTGGACAAAAGACAAAATCGTAAATGCTACGAATAACCCGAAAAACATGCTAGCACCTCTGCAAATGAGGTTTTATTTTCCCAGAGTATTTGTGCTCCATTTGAAACCCGAACAACAAAGGTTCTCCCCATGAGAGGTTCCTGCGTGCGATGACGCATAAAAACACGCGGCGTCGTAAAGACAGAGCGAGAAGATGAACGCAGGAGGGAACATTCGGAGGCCAAGGACCTGATGGATAGGTTTCAACACGAGCCTGCTATGTTTTACAAACACACAGAGAGAGAGAGAGAGAGAGAGAGAGAGAGAGAGACAGAGAGAGTGAGAGAGAGTGTGAGCTCGCGGCCCAGGGCCTCCTTGACTCACTTGACACCTGTAGGAGAGATACAGCTCTTCCCGTATGTCACACGTTAACGCATGGATAGCACATGAGATAAATCACGTGTGCACCCGAACACACACACACACACACACACACACACACACACACACACACACACAGGTAAATGATGCAAATGACACAACAGTGTGTTTTACATGTGCCCCTTCCACAGACGTCTCGGTGTGCTGAGTGTTCCTCACCTCCAAGAGACGATGTAACACCGAACTGGAAGCCGTGAACCAGAGACGAGAGTCTTTCTCTCTTCAGTCGCACTGGTCCGTTACAGCACCAATATTTTAGCACAATGAGATTTTTAAGGCTATTATTTAATTTAATAACGCTGGAGAAAATTAGCAAAACAGACATCTGTTACAGAAGCGGAAGGATGGAGTCGCACCGTTTCCATAGTAACCTTTCTTTTGGTGGTCGGGACGCCTGAAGGAGACGATATCCTCACAGGGTCAGATCGTTACCCATTCTGGCTAGTTACACCGAGCAATAATGACCACAGAAGGGGCGGGCAGGACGTGATGGTGGTGCGGGAGTCTCCGGGGCCCGGAGCAGCAGTTGGCTCGGCAGATGGCCTGTCAAGGAACCACAGGAAGAACCTCATCAGTGCAGAAACAACCAGGAGCAGAAAAGACAGGAACTGTATCAGGGGCTCAGGTGGTCCTGGGGTGGAGGGGGGGGATGGGGGTAACCAACCAAATCCTGCCTGGAAGTGTGTGTGTGTGTGTGTGCAGATCTGAGACCACCCCAGGATATCTATATAAATAAAAGAGAGGTTTTGTCTGGACATTGGGTCAGAACTCACGCTTTAAGTGATATCTTTATGTTTCATACACCGGAGGACCAGAAACCCGTCTCAGAAACATTTCAGCCTGTCTGTCTGTCTGTCTGTCTGTCCGTCTGTCCAGACAGATCTCGTCACAGCATCACACAAAACTATATCTGCCTGAAGTTTAATCTGCACCATCAGTGAAATCTAAATGTTGAGTAAAAGTGATGTTATGAACAATTGTGTGTCGGATTTAATAACCGTCATTGACGCGAACTTGCGCTAGTCTTTAATCTTTTGAGACTGGATGATCATGGAGAAACTCGCTCGCACAGGGAAAGTCTTGAGCCGAGATGTCAGAGTCTTGCAAGACGCCTGAGCCAAAAACGAAATTCAGTGTCTGAAAAACACTCCAGGTCAGTGGAGCTGATGAAAAAGGGTCGTATTTACAAAGAGGGCTCTGGACGGAAGTGTGGAGCGAGCACCAGGCTACACAAACACAGAGGCCTGCTGGAGCTCATCCTGGTTCTGATTTCAAACACGGGGTGACGGGGAGGATCTGGGGAACTAAACCAAACAAACACAGGCAGGATTACTGCGCCGCGCTTTCGGCTCGGATCATCACAGGAAGTCGAGGGAGGAATAGTGATGCTCGACCGGCTCTCGAAGGTCAACGCGCCACACTCCTCTCCAGAACTACACTCCCTTCAGGAAATGAGGTCTGAAACCTAAAAAAAGGCTCCAGCTCATAATAAAACCTGTAATAAAAACAGAGCGCTGTCCAGTTTTCCAGAGGTCCGCTCGACCAGAGAGTGAGTTTCTCGCCTGTTGAAGAGCGCTTCGCTGGTTTTCACATCGACAAAAACCCACAGGGGAAAATATCAAAAGAATTTGTTCAGCGCAAGACAATATTTACCAGATTCTCAATCCTGCTGAACCAACATTAGACCCGGCCCGAGTCAACAAAACAGGCAACACAAAGAAAACACGCTGTATAAAGCTTAAAGACAAAGAACTGATCTCAGACTCGTGAGGGAACACCTCGGTCTGTAAGGGGGAGTCGATAAAGAAAATGGATGAATCGCTCCCAGGGGGTCTCCTGCACTGACTTATCTGTACTTTACTCCCAAAAGAGTGAAAAGTTTATCCTGAAGTCTTGGATTCATCCCAAAACTAAAGCATGGAAAAAAAACAAAAAAAACAATAAAACTATAATAAGATAGCCATGTCGTGCAGGACATCATCATTAGTCGTTTATTGTGTTCTTGTGTCCTTTAAATCCACACGTCCTGGTCGCGGCAGAGGAGAAATGACTCTGCAAAAAACGTAAAGGAAACAAGTACTGGAGTGATCGCTTGGAGCAGAACATCTAAAGAACCAAGGTTTAATGTAAAAACTTTTAAATGTCAGTTTCCGGGAAACTTTCACAGACAAAATGTCAGGTCGGTTTCTTGAACTTCACATCTAGTCGAGCACAAGTCCAAAAAAAAAGAAAAAAGAAGCAGTACAAGAGAGATGATAAAAAGCACTTAGATCATCTTCATCTGGCAGCACTGCTGAGTTCCGCATCCTGATTGGTCAGGAGGTGGTGATTAATTCTCTATAACTGCAGCTCTGACTAATGGTGCAGGATTATATTAATGTCCTCGTTCACAAGGTGTAACAATCTGTTAATTTATTTAACATTTATTAAATATTCATCTCTCCAGCATCAGCGGTAAAACTATAACTAGGGTACTACAGAACAAGTTGTGGCTTGTTTTTCATTTATTTATCTATTTATTAGAGAAGGAAAGAAATGATATAAAAGAAAGTAAGAACAGAGACACAAGTTTCTTTTGTCCCTGTTCTTACTTCAGGGATTTTATTAACTTTCGAGACCTTATTGATTTCCTTCAGGATCAATTATCTATCTATCTATCTATCTATCTATCTATAATTGTTTCTCTGCCATTAAAAATGACTGTAAATGGATCTAAATTAAAAAAATTGAATTTTTCATTTGTTAGTTCTTGTCCATCTCAGTTATGTAACACAGAGGGAAAACTAATCTGATCAGCATGGTTTTGTTGTTTTATCGTACACAGCTGAGCTTGTTAGTTTTTCTAGTTAGCCTCTG
>JAQMYL010000033.1:1192989-1208174 GCA_030014365.1 Clarias pachynema | reverse complement strand
GCATTTCACACACACACACACACACACACACACACACACACACACACACACACACACACACACACACACACACACAGGGCGAGTTTGTTCAGGACGAGTCCATCAACAACGCTTCATTACTGCACTCACTGAAAGACATGGTGGGGGATGGGGGGGGTCTCAGTACCTGTTCAGAGTGCTGCCCCCTACAGACGGGGTAGGATTAAGTATTGGCACCCTCGGCTCTCTTACCGTTAATCTGGAGAAATTCTGAGATTAAAAATATATAAATAGTGTGTGTACAGAAGAGACCAAGCTGAAGTGTGGAACTGTGTGTGTGTGTGTGTGTGTGTGTGTATACATGCTCCATGTTAAACTGTCCACATTAAACATGTGTGTTATTTCTAAGTGTCTGTCTAAGTGTCTGTGTGTGTCTGTGTTTGTGCGCTCTACTCGAGTGTGTGAGCTCGGAAGTGTGTGTCAGGCATGTCTGGATTGTGTCTGCAAAAGTGTGTGTGCGCGTGCGTGTGCATTAGTGGGATGAGTGTGTTTGACAGATAAGTGTGTTTGTGTCGGAGAATGAGCACGTTTATGGATGTTTAAGTGTCAGGGTAAGAGTGTGTGTGTGTGTGTGTGTGTGTGTGAGAGAGTGTGAGTGTGCAGGCTTTGCCAAAGTGAGTGAGTTAGTCAATGTGTGGTATGTGTAAACACTGACTTGACGTGTGTGTGTGTGTGTGTGTGTGTGTGTGTGTGTGTGTGTGTGTGTGTGCTTGGCTGAGGTCACTGCCTGGTCTCTGAGCTGTGTAACCCCCTGGTGGTGGTACTGGTGTGAAGTCCTGGATCTGATGGACAGAGCACTGTGGTGAGAGTGTGTACCGCTTGCCCGGCCGCACAAACACACACACACACACACCACAAACACACAGCATCAACCAAACGCCAGGAACAAACGCACTTAATAAAAGTTGTGAATAAGTAATAACTTGAGCTGAGGTGTGAGGAGCGGGAGAGGAGCGCCGTGTCCTGACCCGCTCGCTCTCAACATCAGCTTCACACACACACACGACTAAGAGTTCACACACTTCACAGACACACACACAAGATTCCCAACCTCACGGCGTCCTACCGCTTCTAACCTCACAAAGTCCTGTCTGCAACCTCGCGGCGTCCAGTACCGAACCGTGCGGCTTCCCTCACTCAAAAATAAAGACACAAATAAACTACATAAACAAAAAGAAAGAAAGAAGAGGAACGACAGAGCAGCTCTGCTGGGGGTAAAATATCAGGCAACCTCGTACCGTCCCGTCCCCGACCTCGCGGCCTCACATTCTCAATCTCACAGCATCGCACTCAAACAATACACTAAAATAAACTACATAAGCAAAAAAAGGACAAAAAACAAAGTAAAAAGGAAAGAACGAAAAATTATAAAAGCTAAAAAAAAAAAAGAGAAGAGAGAACAGCTCTGCAGCTTCCTCATCACTCACTGGAGGTAAATATGAGGCAGACGCGTCAGGGTCTGTCTGTCAGTGATGGAGAGACGGATTAATAAATAAGAAGTGGCTGGATGTTGGGAGAATGTGGAGCGAGAACATTCTTTATTGAAACAGATCATATGAATAAAGATTTCAGAGACAAACACTTTTGAGTGTGTGTGTGTGTGTGTGTGTGTGTGTGTGTGTGCGCGCGCGTGTTTGTGTGTGAGAGAGAGAGATAAAGTCAACAGGACGGTTTATGGAAAACGATCTGATTTGACTAACAACGTCCCGATTCTGGAGTAAACATCAGTGGAGTCGCATCGGTGGCGTTAATCAGCAGCCGAGCCTCAGAGTGTACAATCACACCATGGGGTTAAAGGTCAGAGAGGGCGGGGCATGCAAAACAAACCCATAAAACCATGAACTGTATCGCAATGAAAATCAGGGGGCGAGGACGAACGTTAATAAAAACAAGCAAAAAAAAGACTGTAGCCTGGAGACCAACTTTCTATCAGGAGTGAGGAGAGAAAGTCTGATCTGAGAACAGCTGCTGAGCTCAATAATGTACAGTCAGTACAGGAGTGAGGAGAGAAAGTCTGATCTGAGAACAGCTGCTGAGCTCAATAATGTACAGTCAGTACAGGAGTGAGGAGAGAAACTCTGATCTCAGAACAGCTGCTGAGCTCAATAATGTACAGTCAGTACAGGAGTGAGGAGAGAAACTCTGATCTGAGAACAGCTGCTGAGCTCACTAACGCAGAACAAAAAAAACAAAACAAAGCAAACATACATTACAAATAAAAAAGTAAGAAAGAAAAACAAATTAACATAATAATTGAAAAAATATAAAAATAAAATGTATAAAAAATTTATATATGAAGAAAATAAATAAGTTATTAGTAAAGCAAATTAAAAAAGAAGAAACAAACAATAAAATGAAAAACCCAACCCTGAAAAAACAAAAAGAGAGACAGGATGGACAGACCGACAAGCAGCTCTTTAAAATGCTAATATTCATCAAAAATCACACACACACACACACACACACACACACACACACACACACACACACACACACACACACACACTTATACACTTCCAAAAAACTTCTCACAACACACCCAGGGGTCAAAACAGTTGGAGAGCGAGTGCACGTGCACACACACACACACACACACACACACACACACACTTCCTCTTTTTTATCCAGCAGTTGATCAGTTCTTCTCCCTTTTTACGCTGATGTTTACTTCCTGGTTTCTCTTCCCTTTGCTGCTACTCTGTCTCTCACACACACACGCACACTGTACATTACAGTTACACACATGAAGTACAAAGACAAGGTCATACACGTGCATGAACACACACCAGTTTTTAATTTCAACAGTTTTTCATATTATTTAAACACGATTTGATTCACTCGATTCATCCGAATCGTGACTCATTCAAGAGTTCACTTGATTCATGACTCATTATTTATTATATCCTGAATCTGAAGAATTAATTCCAAACGATTCCTAAGATTTTAATCAACTGATTCGAATGAAGAAATGATTCATGGTTCTACCGTTTGCCTGATTCGTGAATCTGATTCATTTGACACTCGATTCAAGCTCATGCATTTCCTGAAGACTTTCCTGAAAACCAAGAACTCGACGAACAGCCGAGCGTTAACATCTCACGGTCCTCCATCACCCTGAGGAGCGCTGCAGAACACCGGAGTGAGACGACACAGAACCACACTCACCCTGGAAGGACTGTCTGGCTCGCTCCACCAGCTCCTCCACGGGGTAACTGGCCAGGTCTCCTCGGGCGTGCTTGGTTTTGCAGTACGTGCAAGCGTTCAAACATCTGAAGGACAGGAAGAGAGACAGAGAACATGTTACAACACCAAACAGTCTCCACAAGGAACCATTCCAACCTTTCTTCTTACAAACTCTTTCCTCAAATTAAACGATGGAGGACGGGTCACATGACCTGGGCATTTGGAGCTAGAGGGCCAGCTTTACCGTGACACGGGGCAGCAAACGAGAGCAGATCATGACCGATATGACGTCATATCTGTAAAACCTTCTGTGCTGGATTGAGTGCTAGTCTGGGTTTCTATTCTGGAGAAGTAAATTTCCATCATTCTGAACAGCTTTCCTCATAGACTTTGGACCGCGCTCTAATGGGATCTTCATGTCCTTTGTCTAAAAACTTGCTCCGTCTAAACCAAACTGAAGAAATCTGCTGACTGGGACGCGCCGCTACCCCCAAGTCGCCACCTGCACCGACTTCATTTCTTAATTACTTTCTTTGCAAGCCGTGCATTTCCACCCTTCAGTAATTACAGGGGAAGACGCAGAAGGACAATATATTTAATCGTGACTCAGGAGGAAGAGACGGAGGACATGCGGGTGGGTAGTTGAGGGGACTCTGGTGAAGCCGCTCGCTCCCTCTTCCTCGTTAATTTAGCGACACTGCTGACTCGGGGACGATGCGGGAACCCTCAGATCTCCTATTAATTCAGCCACAGTGCGAGCGTCTGCACAAAGTTACACTGAGAGAACGAGCACAACATCCGGGGACTTGATCACCTCCCGGGCCAATGGCAACTGCTTCGTTGTGTGTGTGTGTTTTTTTTTTTGTTGTTGTTGTTTTTTTCTTTTACATGCATGGGGACAACTTAATTATAAAGAAAGTTTAAACCTCGACTAAGCGGTACAGCTCCTACTGTGTTGCAGCTAGGACACCGGATCAGGGACGAAAGTGAGACCTCGAGCTGGAGGCAAAAAGGCAAACGTAAAAAGGACACGCGTGCCAGTTTTCTGTGGTCAAGCCCGATGGGAGTCTTTTCTCTCCGAGTACAAGAGCTTACGGATGAGTCAGGGTAGCCATGGAGACGAACTGGTAAACAAACATGCGCCCGACAAAAAAAAAAAAAACTCTGGCTCTGCCGACCACATCACAGGAACGACTCATGCTCGTCGGCTGGCCTTCGTGTTTCTCTCTCGGATGCACACACATGTAAAGCCAGGCGAGCTCTTACACCCACAGGGAGCAAACACGGCTGGCACAAAGGCAAGACTTTCAGCTGTGCAGCTTCACCACACTTCCTAAACTCCTAAGAGTAAAGACAAATAAAGACGGTCAATAATTACAAGTGAATACGAACACAAAGACAGACTTTCGAACAACCTATATTCTGAGAATGCCCAATACAAGAGAGTGTTCCCAGGTGTTCCTCGGGTTAAGAGCTCAGAGGAGGAGACTATGAGAACTTCGAGCATCACCCTCAGCTCTCACGCTCAGCCTGGACAGCCTTAACGAGCTTTAACAAGCTTAATCATCAGACCAACATGGGTCTATCAGGATTAATTAGCGCACGTTGTCGAGGCCGGAGGAGATGTGCAGGGGGGTCTGTTAATACTCTGACCTGCCTGCAGGACTTCCTGTTATTTCTTTTAGCCCCCAAGAGTTATTTCTTCCATAGATTCCTTGTTTTTCATCTCAGTCAGATGACCTCGACAGGCTGCACAGCAACGAAGAGCACAAAGAGACTCTTTGTTATGACTTCAGAGATCGCATAGAGAGAGAGAAACCCGCCATCGGAAGGCGAAGGCACCTCGGCGAGTCAGACCTCCCGGCTCGGGGTTCGTCTTACGAGGCATGAAAATCAGACTGACGGCAGGGAAGGAAGCGAGCGTCCCGTCGGGAATAAACTTTCCCAGATTCGAGAGACGTTGAGCGTGATGAGTTGACGCTTCATCCACTCAGCGGATCTCTCAGGAATCTGCTTTCATGTCCGATGTTGAGGCGATGACTCGCGTTTGCAGGAGACCAGCGACGGACACGGGAACCCATTCGCTTTAAAAGCCCAGACATGACGGCTCGTTAAAGGTCTCTAAAGTGTTACCCACAATCCCCTCGCTGGCGGCGCTCCAGAATTCAGAAGCAAACGTGGCCTTAAACCTTAACTTAAACTAAGAAATTTTACAATCTTAAGAAAAATAGGATTACGTGATGGAGGCGTTTATCTAAAATGGATGGATGGAAGGAGTCTCCAGTGTCAGAGCTTTGTAAACATCTTTCTCCTTGACCTGTCACAGTCATGACATGAAAAGTGTTTATGCAGTTGACATTAAGACAGCAGTTTAATTTGTTTCTTGTTGCCAGGTGATCGAGTTTGATGGATGTTTAGCGAGCACGAGCGAGAAATTTAACGCCTTGTTTGTCTTCGGCTTCGTCCGAGCGAGCGAGCGCGCTGACGGTACGCTCTCAGGTGAATGAACGCGTCATGTTTTCCATAACGATGTGCGCTGCTGTCTGGTCTGGTTTCCTCCCGTCCCTCCTTCTCTTCATCACTCTGACAGCGCTCTCTCCTTCTGTAATTGCATAATTAAAGTGTAATCATCTTCTGATCTGCGACACCGCAACCCCCCACCACCGCCTCACCACCCTCCCCCCCCCTCCCCTCTCCGCTCTCACAGACGAGAAAAATGGAACGCTAGTTTTTAATTAAGAGCAAATCTGAGAAGCGAGGCTGTAATCTGAGAGCCGGCGACCCCGCACCAGGTCACGGAGCCGAGCCGGCAGACCTCAAGAACTCGGCTAAGCCGACAGTAGTGTCTGAAGCATTAATGCGTCGTTAAGAATATTTTGTACAGCAGTAAGGGGGAAAAAAAACAAGAGCTGAAAAGAAATTTCTTGGCTCCAAGTCAGGGGAGGCAAATCGAATTAATTAGCGAGTCCAAGTGAAAGGTGAACTCCACCATATGATTTTGTAGCAAGAAACCAGGAGGATACAGTGATTGTGTTCATTAATACGAATTGTAGAAAAATGGTAATGACTTTAACTCGTGTAAGGAACAGCTTGAGACTTTATTCTCTCTTGATAACATTTCTGGTCATGAAACATGATGTAGAGACATAAAGAGATTAGCGCAGTTGAGGTCACTGTGCTAGCATGAGCATTACATTAAAGACACCTAGGAACAAAAATCCTCATAGTCCAGGTAGGTAACCTGCAGGTTCTGTTGCTGATGTGAGGAAGTTCCAAGCTAGGAATTCTGGACTATCAGCCCACACCAGAAATCCTTGCGAATCAAACAGGGTTCTTACAGGGTTCAAGCAAGTTCGTGAAGACGTGTCCTAGCACGTTTTATTCTGAGGAGCTTCATTACAATTTCCGGAATGATCCTTCTCTCCAAAAGAAAGAAAGAAGAAGAAGAAGAAGAAGAAGAAAATATGAAAAACATGATCATAAAGGTTAATGGAGTCTAGATTGTTCTCATCACCTTCTTTACTTGGAGCTTTGTGAATTTTTTCCCCTTAGCATCACCATCACCTGTATTGGACCCTTTACTAGTCAGGAGCTGGGCAAGAACATCAAACCCCCAGACCCTTTAATCAACAAGACCTCAGGACTTTTGACCTTCCAGCTTCCTGAGCTCAAGGTCTCCTCCACAATACATGTTTATTTATTTATTAACTTTTTTGATCCCAGTGTGGGACATCGGTGTTGAAGGCTGATCGGTGTCATTTCCTGTGGTTGTTGAGAAGTAGCGCATAATGAGTTACACCATGCGTACAGGAACCGTACAGGAACCGCACACACACATGCTCACATGTAAACAGCTGAGGCTTGGTGTTTATGTGACCCTGCAATGTTCTGAACCACTTCCCATCATGCTTCCTGTTTTAGCGTGCCATTCAGCCTGTCGTGCGAGCTGTTTTGATGATGACGGTTAGACACCGCGGCTCCCGCAGGCTTAGCCCGACATGTTGCGTGTGCTTCTGCTGTTATGCAATGATCCGTGTTTGACACTTCACTTCATGATGCTTCAAAATTCAAAATTAAGTGGCAAAATGTGAAAGTGGCGTCTGTGCTTTATTGAAGATATCAATATATTTGTATATTTCTATTGAATCTCCTCTGATATTATCCTCTTTAATTTCTAGATCTTGTATTCAGTCAATCTAAATAGAGACCTATAAACCAGAGTCATGTCTATCCACTCAGAAATTAATAGGTCTCCCAAACAAATCAATAACATTTATGGTTTTGGGATCACGAGTTATTCTCAGCTCATACCACATGGGATTGACGTTGAGTTCTTCACACCCCAGTCCGTGTGTCTGTCCAAGAAGCAATAAAAAAAAAAAAAACACACATTTGAAATAACCCAATAAAGCCATGCTGCTTTATTGCAGCAGAACACAAAGAACCCCAGAGATACTGGATATCATTTTGCCATAACTTCTGTTCAGAGCCCCAGGGACCAACCCCATCACCTGCTCCTGATGGAATTCTCATTTACTGATCAACTCAGCCCCATTCTACAGGAGTTCCAACCAATCACACCTACTCCTTGAGGAGTTCTGACCAACCAAACCCACACTTGGAGGAGTTCCAACCAACAACACCTGTTCCTGGAGGAATTCTGACCAATCGCACCATCTTCTTGAGGAGTCCTGACCAACCACATCCACTCCTGGAAGAATTCTACCATATCCCTCCTGTTCCACAGACCCATTTCACATGCTCATGAAGAACTTCTCATCAATCCTGCTTATGCCTGCACGGCTTCTACATTATCCTGGTCCATTCTGAAGCAAGACTGACTCATGACGAAGCAATTCTTACAATCTCATCCATTCCTGAAGAAACTCCACCCACCCACTTCTGTCAGGGTTCTGAACCATCCTGGATATTTCCCCATACTATTCAGACTGATTACATTTGTACAAGAGTGATGTCACAGCAGATTCATTTAAACCCAAACCAAACCTCCATCTTGAATCATTCCTGTAATGGATGTGTTTCTTACAGAATTAACACTTACAGTAATTATGTCTTCTTGTGCTGCCACACAGTACACCTGGAGGTCGGGTGCTCTACCCCCAGAGGTTATGAACCGAATTAACCATGAAGCCTCAGGTTCAGACCCAACCTCATGCCTGGACGTCGCGCTCTCCATCAGCATAGGGAGTTTTAGGTAACTCTGACATCAGCCCTGACATTTGGAGGCCGAAAGCATAGAGGGAGCTTTGTGCAGGAGTGAAACTGCAACTGGGGGGTTTCCATCTCTCTCTCACACACACACACACTTTCCTTGAGTCACAATCACTCGAGCCAGGCTGCTTATCAGCTCATGTCTCTCACTGCTCGCATTCACTCCCTGACTGATTACGGCGGTATGGAGCTCCAATATGCACCGCTGACCTTCGCTAACCGCTGAGAGTGTGTGTGTGTGTGTGTGTGTGTGTGTGTGTGTGTGTGTGTATAAGAGGGAGAGACTCTGCCTCTGATGACCCTGACAGCCCAGACAGTCCAGACTTCGAGTATCAAATTATGCCTGGACATATGAGTGTGTGTTTTTGTGTGTGTGTGTTTTTAAGGCCAGGAACCTCTTAACCGCTAACACACTAGCCTTTAGATTCCTACTCTAAAGTCTCTGAGTCTCAATCCTTAATATTAACTTAAAGTAGTACTTCGTACATAACCTTTAAAGTATTTTACAAACAAAAAACCATTTACTAACATTAGTGGAAGCTTGTTTAATGATTAGTTTTGAATAAAATAACATCTCGTCTATGAATGCTTTGATGTCTTGTTTTCCAGTGGTCTTAGCGTTTTAAGGTGAACCCACTGAGAGGTCGTCACTCTTTAAAGTTTATCTAAACTCCGCGTGAAGTGACCCGCGGCCTCACGCGCTACGATCCCAGCGCTCCTCCTCCTCCTCGCCGTTCATTATCCCCAGATCACTGATAACACGGCTGTTTGAGTTTACGAGTGCGTCGGGGTGCCGCTTGCCTCCCGAGCCCTAAAGCACCCTGAGCTCGTTTTGTTTCGCTTCGACCTCGCTGCTTTTCACGCAAAGGTCAGGCCTCAGGAACGTGGCGCCGCTGGCTGGGCGAACGCTTCGTGATCTTTTCTCTCCTGAGCGTTCGACGCCCTCGCTGGCTGGACTCCTAGACAGTCTCCGTCCGGGAGAGAGAGAAAGAAAGAAAGAAAGAGAGACGCCACTCCCGTGCCGAGAGCCACTAAATCCAAACCGTTAAGCTCATCACAGAGGTGCAATAAAAAAGCAATCACGCCTTCCTCTTTTTGTGAGCGCTCGTGTTTATCTCCGTCTGCTCTGCGACCGGGTTCAGAGTTCACGTCTCCTCAGCGCGGTTTAATCAGAGCGTAATTGACCACAATGTGAAAAACACTCGACACTTCCTCTGCTCCTCTCTGGCTTCACTCTCACGCGAACTCCGCGATAAGGGCAGCGAAGCCTTCAGTGCATCAAGGCAGGAAAAATAACACACGGTTTTTATTCACCACTCACGCAACACCTTTTATCCCCTCATGTGGTGTTATAGTTTACAAAATAAAGGTGTGTTATTATTAAACTTTATATCGTTTTTCTCTAAACAGATGTTCTTCTAACATTCCAGCGTCAGCGCTTCACAAAATTCAGAAGTCAAGCTGTAACTTTTATTAAAGTTCACCTACACACAATATTACCTGCAAATTATAACAGATAAAAAATACGAAGTGTTGTTCGTTAATAAACTGCGCAATAAATGTTGGCGCCTTGCTGTGGTCTGGGAGGATTAAAACGTGATAGCACAGAAAATGTATCAACTTCAAGGTGGTAACTAAAGCTGTGTGATTTAAACGGCCTTCTTTTGGACTTTATGAGCGATTGGTGCAATACCGCCACCTACTGGACCGGAGTGTGGAGCCGAATATAGGCAGGGAAAAGAAAGATTAATGCTTCAATCAAGACGTTACATTTAAGCAAACATACTTTAAGTTATTTTTAAGTTATTTTTAAGACTTTATAACTGTAAAAAATATAGCTGTTTGAGACAAAGCAGAGTGATCGTGAGTGCTACTGAAGAGAATCAAAAATCAAACCGCTCTCAAAAACGTCTACGTCTGATTCACAAGTGGAATTCTTTCTTCGCAGTGTAACTGGAGTCAGAGCACAGGGTCAGCCATGATACAGCGCCCCCTGGAGCAGATAGGGTTAAGGGCCTCGCTCAAGGGCCCATCAATGACAACCTGGTGGACCTGGGGCTCGAACCGTCGACCTTCAGATCAGTTACTCAGTGCCGTCGCACTCTGAGCCACCACCGGCCGACTGCTTAACCACGTGAAGTATCTGAAAACTTAAACACATGAGTAACATAATAAGAGATGAGACACGTATGAATGCTGTAAGATTGTAGATCAGCACGTGTATGTTGAACTGTTCCGTCACTTGGTCGCTGTGCTCTGTCGCTAATCGTGCTCTCCGCTCCACTCTATCAGGATCGGGTGATTGTTCTATCGCTCACTGATGGCATAATGGGCTTGGGACGAGCGAGAGGGGGGTGGGGAGGGGCACGGCGTCCTGATGATGTAGAGGTCTGTCAGGCAGCAGGCGAAAGCTGACCCCTTACCGTTGACCCCTGCATCCAGCGCATCAGCTGCGAGTACACCTGCGAAGACGGCTAACCCAGTTTAGCCGGCCGCGCTGCCCCTGCCGCGGCATGTCTATTTATCTTGAGCCGTTAAGGACGCAGGAAGCGCTGGCAGATGGAGCCCCGTGTCCGGCGCTGCTCAGACGACACCACATTAAAGTGATTGAGGTGTGCCTGCTGGCTCCTATTTCATGCCTGACAACCTGCGCTTGGCTAAAGGCCTTATTTCCACAACACAGCTGAGTGGAACAATGGCCCGCTCGATTGGCACCGTCCCAGCCGTGTGTGCAGGCAGGAGGCAAATAAAGACCGACAAAGACCTTTTTTTCCCCCCAAGAGCAAATTTGGCAACGATACTCGACTCTGTCACGATGATGCATGCTAATGGGTTTGACCGTCGCACTAACGTCTAACGTGACCAGAAGTAAGAAGCGACGACAAACTTCTCCAAAACTTGGCTTTCCGGCTGCAGCTCGAACGCCTGGCCTCGTTCATCACACGGAAAAAAAATCGTTCGCAAGAAAACACGGCGTTCAGGAGTTCAGAACAGCGCTCGTATCCTCGAGTAAAGCTTACGTTCACCTGACGTCAACCTCAGTCCCGTTACTACTGGCATCTTACAAACCTGGAAAATGTTTGTCGATCAATAAAAATAATAAGACTAATAAAACTTCTCATTCAGTCCAGACAAAAGTAATGGTGCCCTTTTAAAAATAGAAGGGGTCACAGTACTATGTGTCTGTCGAAGTCGACTTTGTTGCACAATATGATGTTTGTTTTTGCCTGCTTAGACATTTAGTTGTTTATTTGTTAACAACTGAATGGGTTGCCAAATTGATGGCAATGACCCTTCACCAAAAAAATTGTGGTTCACCCACAATCAACCCACAATCCATTAATATCCCTCCTCATCCACCTACATTTGCACATATTCGTTTCAGTCTCTTTTTTTTTTTGGCAGATTCTGTAGATATAAAACGCATATTATATTCTTTTTCTCTGATTCATTTCTGTTGAAATACAGAAATACAAAATTTTCTTTTTAACTCAGTTTAGTAAATTTTGAAAGGTAAATGAGGTCAATAAAGCAAAAGCACAACAAAACAAGAAAAGTATACAGTAAATGCAGCTGAATGTTAAAAAAAAATAAATGAAAAAAAACTTTTTTTAATATTTGTTTGTGTTTACAGTAGTATTTACTATTCAGCAGTTAACATCTCAGACGTTTAGTCGGCATTTTGTTATTTTTAGCTCTCCTTACCTTTCTTAATTTTAGCAGGTATGGCTAAAAGTACATTTTAGCAATCTGAAATTGTACGGGTGTATTTTTCCAACATATTAATAAAATCAAACGTTTTTTTAAATCTTGGGGATTTTTATGTTTGTTTTGACGAGGGCTGTAGCTATTGAATATTTTAGTAATCGTGTATTCTACCAAAAATATAATCGATTAATCGGATAAAATGTACTTTTGTTTAATTAAACAGCAATGTGAAATATATAAGAGAAACAAAGATTAATTGGTTTTCTTTTTAGAAAAATCAACTTTTATTTTTTAAATGCATACAGCATTTTATAAAAAATAAACGTTGTCATTATTCACAATACAAGGAATAGCTTATACCCTTATACCCCTACTGTATCTCACCTACGCGGTTTGACTCGCGGTGAGATGCGGTGTTAGGTGCGGTGAGCCGCCGCGTTTGCCCGCCAACGTTCCGCGAAGTTCTGCAAGGTCCGCCAAAAAATGTAAACATGTTTAAACATCTTTTTAAGGCGGCTTAAACATGTTTAATTTTTCGTGCGGAAAGATGGAAACGTAATCTCAGCGCCAAAACTTGCGGTGAATCATGATGAACCCTACTTACGGCCACCGCGCGAAACCGCGTAGGTGAGATAGGGGTATTAAAGTTGCCTGAGATGAATTAAGTGCATTACAGTGCCATTTAAAGCCTTTACTCGGATGCAAAAACAAACAAAAAAAAAGGTATTTCAAATGACTTTACGGATAAAAAAAAACGAAGGCAGACACTGAAATAAATAATTGTACAAAAACACTAAGCTGTGCACCTAAACTTTCAGAACTACAGCTCAGGCCTTTACTGATAATTTCTGTCGTTTTCTCTTGCTGGTTTCTTCATCTCTTGTCTCGTTGATAATTTTATCGCTCCGTTTCATTTTGCAGCCGCACCAGAACGCTCCCTCAAATCAATACACAGCTGACTGTTTGCGTCTCCTTCCGCTTTTTGAGTGACGTTAGCGCTGCTTCTTCGTTGTTGTTTACTGGCCGCTTGCATCCGGAAGCGCGCTGTCAACAAATAATTGCGCAAAAACATAACGCAAGCTTTTAAAATTAATTAAACGAAGAACATTTTTTGTAATCAAATTACTCGATTTACTCGAGGAATCGTTTCAGCCCTAGTTTTCACGTCCGAGTCCTCAGTTCGCTTGGTCTCATGGTGTCATCTGCACCATCAAACAGAACCGTGCACCCCACTCTGCTGCTGAGTGCGTATACGGCATGTTGTGGGTTTTAACGTGCTGCGCTGTACTTTTATTTTTCTCAAGCGACACAAACATGAATAAAGCAGCTCAGGTCGAGGCGAGGCGGTCTCGCTCTGAGATAACGCTGCTCCTGAATGCTCAGCCTCGTTTCTGTCGATACGGAGCTCGTCACATACGACATAACGGGAAATTAGACCCTCTAATGAGGCGCGTGATGTTCAGGCACGGCTGATAAGCACCTTGATCAGTGAAGTGACTGACGGTTTGGATTGATGACGAGGCTCCAGACGATGACGTTACCTCGAGAAACGAGAGACTCTCAGTCTGCGAGGGAATAAATAAATAAATCCATTCATTGGATATTTATTTCAAGCATCAGGATGATGGTAATTATGCAATCTGGTGTAGATTGTTTTAATAGAATAAAGTCAGAAAGTAAACAGTGCTGCTGTTTGTTTATTTTTCCCCCCTGTCCCACTGATGAGGTGCTTGAGGTGAAACTTTAATGTTCCCAGCCGTCTGAGGTCACCTAGCGCTGATGTATTGCATTATAATCATCCTTCTTGGTCTTTCGGTTCTCCCCCACGCCGGCTACAAGGCCCTGGAGGGTCGCCTGCGTCCTGACTGATTTGGTTGTCCGAGGGAGTCGTTCCCCAAGGTACAGCAACAACAGAACAACGGCTCATTCCAGGCTAAGGTTCAGACCCGACCTCGACTCACGAGTCCTACGTCGAGACTCCAGACATGTTTACAAACATGGGGGGGCCTGACCGAGGTCGGTCCAGAACGCAAGCTCAGCAAAGTACTGACCAGATGAAAGAGGACAGAAGCTCTCCTTGCAGGTTTGGCTCATGCGCAAGGTGAGAACATTTTACTTGATAAATATAAGCTCTGAAACCTGAAGGTGATGAAGGTGGTGATGATTCCACAAACCGCAAGCGGTCACATTGGTGTCGTGTCATCCACCTGGACCCAAACCTAAGACTAGATCTTCACTCTGCTGATCAGGAACAGTTCCTCAGCAGGAGGAGGACGCTGCTGACGCTCTGGTCAGTACTTCATCTGGTGTGTCACATCAGACCCTGCAGGCTGAGACGTTTTAATTTATTTTTCAAAAAAGTCCTTCGAGGTGCGAAGTCGCTTCCACACTCGCATCCTGAACACAAACTTCTTACTCTCATGAACGAGGATAATTAAGATCTCACACACTCCCTCACACACACTCTCCCTCCTGCACTTCCTCTCGCTCCGGCCGTTAATAAATTAAACGCGATGAAACTTTGTTAAGCGCGGCACTTCTGCGGGAGATTTAATCGAGGCTATTGATTTTCTATGAAGTGAGTAATGAAAGGCTCGGCTGAATTATCCATAACCGAGTTTACACCTGATGATGTATTAGGCAGCGACAAGAGGAACAGGGTGCACCTGGAGTCCCTGAGGATGCAGGGCTGAGCGAGAGAACAACTGTGTGTGTGTGGGGGGGGAGACTAATTACTATCAAAAACAATGCTAATACAAATACAAGACGGTCTCCTGTTGGACATCTGTGGAATTCTGGAACCTAATTGGCCAAAAGAGACAATCACACTTTTGTCTTTACATTGGATCACGACTCTTTTAGTGATATCTCTACGTTTCATACACTGGAGGACCAGAAACCCGTCTCAGAACATTTTCTGTCTGTCCAGACACATTATGTCGCGGAATCACACAAAACTGTCTGGACAGAATGTACTGAATCTCCTGCAGTCCTTAGATCTCTGCCTGAAGTTTAATCTGCAC
>JAQMYL010000033.1:1169959-1191265 GCA_030014365.1 Clarias pachynema | reverse complement strand
GGGGGGGGGGGGGGTGGTGTTAAAATGCTCCAAAGAAATGAGGTGCTCAGATGATGAGATGGACTGAGGATTAATTTAACGTCTCACGTGTCAAACGTTCGACACGCTCCGAGACACGGGAATTAATCACGATAAGAGTAACAGAGACCTCAGAACTCAATCACTCGACTTAAGATGCGTTCCGCCGTGGAGGACTTGAAGTGTGATGAACGGACGTGTAGGCCACTTCAGAGCGCTTCAGCCTCCCAGCCGCCGAGTCGCGACGAAGCCGAACTCGTCCTTCAAGAGCGAACCTCGCGGTACAGCACACACTCCAACAAACTACTCAATTACCCTAAAAAACCTCTTCTGGAATCTTAATCATTAAACACACGGTGTTGAGAAACAGCTTAAGAGAAGGGAAAAAAAGAAGGAGAAGAAGAAGGAGAAGGAGATGGAGCAGCGACTTGACATCAATCCAAGTCGTCCTACAGAGACGCTTTTCACGCACAGAGATAATTAGTGACCTTCTA
Source organism: Clarias pachynema (assembly GCA_030014365.1). Classification (NCBI taxonomy): domain Eukaryota; kingdom Metazoa; phylum Chordata; class Actinopteri; order Siluriformes; family Clariidae; genus Clarias; species Clarias pachynema. The sequence goes on along the minus strand of JAQMYL010000033.1, from coordinate 1,190,753 downwards.
AAAGAGTGAGGAGGGAAAAAAAAAAAAAAAAAAAACACGCTCTCCTGTGCATCAATGCAAATTATAACTTACAAAAAGTTAATCTGGCTGCAAAGACTCTGGAGAGGCAACACACACACACACACACACACACACACACAGGTTTCCAAAATAGCTCCCAGGACAGCGCGGCTCTGCTGCCGGAGTGTGTACCTGTGCGTCTCGCTGTGTCTCCGTCTTCATCTCGTTTGTCTCTAAGCGCTGCCCTGAGAATGGTTTTTAATTACGCAGCGGGGTGTCGGGGAATTCGGCAAGCAGAGCGGCGGAGTCGTGAAAGAAAAAGTACGCACATGAATAAACACAGCTTTTGGAAATAGAAGCAGAAACTGCGAATGTTTGGATGCGCGTGTATTTCTGAGGATGTTATCGCAATAAGTTTCCTTTTCGAAAGAATTTTGCAGAAAGAACCAGAGACGTAACTTCTGAATGAAACAAACAAAGTGCTGTTTACTTTTCAGAATTCCTGCTCGAGGATACGCGAAAGTGACGTTTGATTAAAACAGGCGCTCGGAGCATCGACAGTGAACATGGCAGCATGTTTTAGAAACTTCCACTCTGTACACACACACACAGTACACATTAGTCTTAGATCAACATCAGTGGATTTTTCTGGTAACAACTCCCAGTTAGCTCAGTGTTAACTAAAGACCGCCACAGAGGTCAAAAGGTAAGCTTCCAGAAATTCACCAACATTTTCTTATGTTCCTCGGTTCCTTGGTGAAAGAGGCATTCATCCACAAACTTTCAAAGGAAACGGTCCCACTATACACCCCTGAGGAACAACTCAAGTTGAAGTTTGAATTGTTTAACTCAGATCGCCCTTACAAGAACCGGTTCTTCTATTTCATATGTAGGCGTTTAAGTCAGGAATTTTCCTAAGAGCAGCAAGTTTTTGTGATGTAAAAGAAATGGCCTTGCTGTACACCCCTGAGGAACGCCTGAAGATGGTTGAAGGCTGTCATGCAAAAGGAATGTGTAGATGCTCTCTTCAATCTATCTAAAGAAAACACACTAGACTGACATCATTCTGGACCCATTAGAGTGGAATCCATTTGATTTATGAATGAAGGCGGGGTTTATGTATTAGCTCCACCCACTTCGCGTGGACAGGGAGGAATTCAAATCGTTACCAATTATCATCAATTTATGAGTGAGGGAGCGTACCCTAACGATCCACAGCAGCTGATTAGAACGCAAATGTTTCCCTCTGACTTTAAAATCAAATTCATTCATTCTTTCTTTTTCTTTAAGTGGCCAAACACATAAGAAATCAATTCATCAATCTCAGTATGCATCCCACCCTCTTGTGGGGATGCACACACACCCACAATCAAAGGCACATTAGAATTTAAATTACGCTGCAGGGAATTCTGGGAGAATGGCAGCATTTGCAATTTAAAGAAATCAAGTTTTTAAAAAAAAAAAAGAAAAGAAAAGAAAGAAAGAAAAAAAACTCAACTCACCCTGTATTGATAGAAATGATTTCAATCAGCGGGTTCTTCCTAATCTTCGGCAAATCCAATCGAGCGCCGCCAAGCCGCTTGCCGTTATCTTTTTTCGGACCCAGCAGACGTACGGAGTGACCTTCACAACACACACACACACACACACATTCTCTATGTTAGCATAGCACAGAAGCTTGGCATTACAGAGGTGTATTACTGCTGATGTCTCCTGCATGTCTGATGGTAAAGTCCAACCAACAGAGTACAGCTTCAGCACCGACCCTCACCTCCGCTCACACACACACACACACACACACACACACACACACACACACACACACACACACAGCACTCGAGTCAAACGACAGGAAGTTCACATTCTTGATTAAAGAGAATTGACTGGAAGAACACTGGGTTGTTAAACGACACTGAACAATAACGCAACCTTCAACTTCAGTTCCTTCAGAACTCCATAATTAATGTACTTACACCCGAGTTCTCACACCTCGAGTCCGAACCCAAGCAGATTTCACTGGCAGTAACTCACACAAACCTAGCAGTAATAATATGTTTACACGGAATGGTGTGGAAAACAAAAACACTAAACAATAACTACAGGGGTTCGAGCTGAAGAAGGTATACAGGACTCTTTACAACCGCGGGGACAAGAAAAACTCATCTCAATATACAAAACAAACCAAACGTCAAAAGAAAAAAATCTCAACATAGTGGTAGAACAAAGAGGTTTGGAGAACCTTGAAAACACAGACATGGAACAAACAAAATAAATAAATAATTGAACAATAATTTAAACATGAATTATGAATTTAATAGACAGTTTGATTATTTTTGAGTGTGTTTTTTCTCCTCTTTTTCTCTGGACAATTCTTTAGAACACATCACGGTTTTGCGATGCTTCAGGAACGTTTCGCTAAATGCCGATGATTTCCAGAACGACTAAAATCTTTTGAGGAAATAAAAAAAAATTGAAAAAAGAAAGCGCATAAAAAGAAGTTGATGCGTTAATGTTATCTTTATCTTTTGCGAGTGTTTATCGATCAGCAGGTAAACTTGAGCTTTGTAGACGGACACCAGTCATTTTTCGACAGTTAAACTTTTAGTATTTTCTTGATATAAAAAAAATAATCAATTAAAACACGTTTGAGATTGTTTGTAGAAACTCTTCAGCCGGCGACAGACGCTTGTTTGAGTCACACGGGAAGGTCTGATCTCAGCAGAGCGATGAAATATCTGATTTTCGCAGGTTTAACATACTTAAAAATAAACATTAGACCTTTTAGAGTATAAAATCCGCCTCGTATAGCGATAAAACAACAAATGTACCGCGTACTACAGCCGTGTAAACACACCGAGCGAGAGAATAAAACAACAGATCGAGCTCTCCGAGGTGCTGAGACTTCCTGAACCAGGGATTTTTTTCCTCTCTCTCCTTTTCTAATAAAGCACGCAGCTAGATAAATCCGATAACAAGCGAGCCAGGAGTTCGCGCTCGCATCCAATCGCTCCGCTTTTATCGTGAGACGAATTTAATTACGGCCTCTGAATTCAGACCTCAGCGCCGCCAACTAATAACGGCTCCTAAATTATTCATCCGGCCCATCTACATGCAAATAGCAGCGTGTTGGAGAAAACACACACACACACACACACACACACACACACACACACGTGTAAGGAGTCATTTTCCAATTCGCTGGTTCTGTAAAAAGTCACGGATCCTGTGTGTGTGTGTGTGTGTGTGTGTGTGTGTGTTTTTAGAAATGATGAGGGAATGAAAAGGAGAAAAAGATTAAAGGTCATGAGTAAAAATTACTTTTTAAATTACTTGCTACAGTAAAAATCCCGAAGAGTTTTTCATGAGAAATCATTTGCAAAAAATAAAAAAATCACAAGTATTTAGCTCGCTAATTAGCAGTTAGCAAGAAACATCAGGAATCAGCAGCACGCTCGACTAAACCCTGACGGAGGGCAAAATTAAATTAAATGAATATATTATGTTTGAAGTTTTCAGATGAATCAATCTCTCTCTACTTTATTTTTTTAACGAATCACTTAATTAAATAAGGCCAGGTTGATCGCTTCATACCCTCCCGCTACCAGATCAAAGATATTGACGTGTGCAAACAAACACGCAGGGGCGGAGCTTCTTGAACCACGAAGCTTGTAATTGGCTGAGAAAGTCCACTGAAGCTGTACCGAGTGAACGATGAGTGAGTCACTGAACCCGAACCAGAACGGAGTGAAGCAGACATACCAGGTTCATTTTTATGTTTTATATCAAATATTTAATTAAACAAAACACAAACTAACTAAACGCAGAACCCTTTGTGTTTTAGGAACATACTTTGGAAAGAAACTTTGTTTTATTTACATAAAACTAAGAGAGAAAAAAAGTTTGTGGATCGGCACAATATCAAAAACTTTATTTGCAAATAAAAAGATGGGAGGGGGGTTTGTTTGCTTGTTTGTTTGTTTGATTGCTAAAGATTTAATAAGTCATTTCCAGCTACTTAGTTACTAAATGGATCATTAAATAATCATTTAAAAGTTACGTTTGTAAACCAGCCCAGGGAATTATGGGTAATTCAGACATCATTATCAGAGCTGTAATGTGGATGGAACCCGTAGCTGTGTTTGTGGGCGGAGCCAGCACTTCGCGCTCTGTACAGAGAGCTGATTAACGAGCCTAGAATCGTCAGGTGTTCAGGGTTCTTTAAAAGTTCAGAACATCTGCTTCCTTAAAGCAGGTTTCTCGCAAATCTGAACGAGTTCCTCGTGAAGGACCATCGAGGAACCCTAAAGCACGCGGGATCCTCTGTTCTACAGACAGATTAGCCTAAACAACACTAACAGCTAAGTGCGATTAATCCGCGTGTTAATGTAAAGTTGTGGATCAGCTGAGGGATTACGCTCACCTTTCACCGCTTCATCCACCACCTCCACCACGCGGTCGATCTGCTGGACCTGGACACACAGACAGAGAAGACAGGAAAAGAAAGATAAAGAACAGGACAGAACAGCATGTGGAATCATTTCCTTGTGTGTTTCGATCGTTGTACTAACTGTGCTAGAATTAACAAACTAAAACGCCTCCACACGTACAGTACACAATACTTTAGCTACAGTAGTTCACTTTCGTTCCTGGTCTGAGATTTGCATTTTAATTTATTACAGCGTTTCAAAGTTTTGGCTCCCGGTCTTGATTTTAATACGAAAGTCAGTAAAAACACCAAAAAGTCGTTAAAGCCGAACATTTGTTTCTCTATACAGCGCTAGAAAGATGATGCTAGCTTCCACTTACTATGCTAGCAACAAGTCGACATAAGCGTGCCTTCCCGTAACTGCAGGAGTAGCAGGGCTTCCGTAAATACACGACAACATGTGACAAATCCATACGAGGCAAAAATCTCATATAATGACGTGCGGTTCGGCTCGCACGCAAGTGGCGATGACCAGAAAAAAGATCAAAATGTAAAACATAAGGACATTTCCTACTGGACGTCTATCGCTTTTTACATCATCATAAATATGGGGAATAAAATCCCAAGTGGGTCCATTTTTTTAAATGCAGGTGTATTTTAATGTCTTTATGTGGTTGAGACCTGAGTGACATCGTGGGGAAAAAATAAACACATTAATGCTGAGTACAGCATGTCAGAGTACACACACAGTTTGATTGTGCTGTATGTGTGTGTGTGTGTGTGTGTGTGTGTGTGTGTGTATGCTTTTATGCTAAAACAGCACTTTATCAGCTCCGCCCATCTCTCCAGTCATGAAGCCTGAGAAGATTGTGTGTGTGTGTGTGTGTGTGTGTGTGTGTGTGTGTGTGTGTGTGTGTGTTTGGACTGCACACACTCATTGATAGAGATCAGATCTCTCGCCGTATGGCACGTCTGGCATCCTGAGCGCAGCAGATTCCCAAGTGAACCCGAGTTTGTGGAGCAAACCGATGATCATTTAAGGGAAATAATTCGGCGTCTGCAACAATCACACTGTCGACAATTTACTCCTCGTATTACAGCAGCCATTTACCAACAATTATATGTTCACAGTTAAACTTGTGTTTGACTGTTACAAAGCTCTAACACTGGAGACTCCTCCCCTAAACAAGCTTTTTTTTTTTCCCTTAAAGAAAACTTCACCATAAACTTCATTTATAATATAAACTGCAGCTCTGATCATCATCCAACTCCTGGTGACCAATCAGAATCCAGAGCTCGAGCGGAGAGCGAGCTCATTGGCCACTAACAACCTGAACAAAGTTAGTGTTAAATCAAGCGGAACTGTTTCCGGGAAAAAGGCGTAATGAAGACCTCGATGCTAAATAAGAAGCTTAGGGTGGATAATTTAATTAGAAATTAGAATTAGTGCCAAATAATAGCAAAAGAGGAAATTACTCGATTAAATCACTACAACCATGAATGTTTGACTTGAAGTGTTTAATCAGCCTGATTTGCTCAAAACGTCTCACTTTTATGTCCCATGTTTTAACATCCGCAACACTGACAGTACACCAGCTCAATCCCATAATGCAGTGCGAGGTGAGGTCAATTCCCAATCCCCAATCAACTCTCGGAAATACAGACTTGTTTTCTCTAAAAACTACTAAAATATAAAGCGATTATTTTTTTCTTGAGCTTAAAATACCAGACGAAAAAAACTACCTCATTAAAAACACAACGTACACAAAAACGAAAATCACAAATTTCAACTAAAAATAAAATAGAAATTCAATAATAAATCTTTTCTCCGGGTTACAAAAATAATAATTTCCATTTGTTACAGGATCTGATCGAATCCTAATTATATATTTTTTTCTTTAATATCTGATCTACAGTTTCTGACTGGCAGTTTCAGACCTCAGATTAGCGCTAGGTTTATTTAAAATGTACAATAATGCAGAAAAAGTGTCTGTACCAACTCATGAAAGTCGCGTAAAACTTGAAAACGACGGTTTCAGAAGGTCGGAATAAACGTAACGATCCGTTCTGAGTTTTTAGGGTTCAGCAAACGCAGTAAAGTGCTTCACCCGAGCTGTCACATGTTCCTTTGACTGCCGGAGAGAACAATTTGACCCATTAGAGGCAAACGTGTTACAATTGCGCGCCGTCTCCCACGGCTAAATAGCCGGGCACACGGCACCATCATTCATTCTGTCTGTCACTCGTTCCGACCCCCAGGGTAATTACCGCTGCCCACTGACAGCAAGAGGCACCAGGCCCCCGCCTTTTATATGCATGACAAGTGAAGAAATCCATATCGATACGTCTGTAATTGCGGACGCAGCGGAAGCCCGGAGCAGGAACCCTGCAGGACCAGAAGCACCGCTGCGAGCTCTGAACGCTCGAGCGACGGGACAGTTTTAACAAGTGGATTCTGTCGAGGAGAACCGGTCGAAGTTTTGGTGAAAGGGGGAGAGAGAAAAGCGCGATCGCTCCGAAAGGTTGCCAGGTTTGGTCTGGATTCAGCCTGAGATCTGGAGAGATGTTTTCTGAGGGTCGTGATTTCGACACCCGTCAGGGCTCTCGAGGCGGTCCCTTAGACAAGGCAAGTGTCGCCCCCTTACCGTTTGAGATGCGGCGGGGTGAAAGCCAACCGCCTCGCACCTCCAGCTCCACCCCCCCCACAGCGCCTGCGATCGATAGCTCCTTTCAGGCCTGCACTTACCGTCCTCTTTTTACTTCAATCGAGGGGATAAAAAAAATAAAAAATAAAAACAGAGCAGGTGGTTCAAACCTGCTGAGGCTGAAGAGGTTTTCAGGTCTCCACTGTGACAGAGGGATTTCAAATGCCCACTTGCCCCCAACACCCAGGGGCTATTATTGAGGACAAGAAAGCAGGAGATGAATCAGCTCTCAAAAGGTGGAAGTTCTTCTTTTCTTCGTTTTCTCGAACTTAAAAATCGAAATAGAAAGAAAAAAGAAAATCGGGGAAAAACATGTTCTCCGGACCAGAACGAACCGAGCGGTCGATAATTACGGAATAACCCGTCTCTTTAGAGTCGCTGGATTTCTCTGGGCTTAACACACAATCATAGGAGTCTGCTGATTACTAAACACCACATGCTTTATAACTATTGGCCCCCCCCCCCTTATATCCAGCCCAGCAAATAAACAGTAATGTGTGTTTTTTTTTTCTTTTTTTCAAGTAATAGGACTTTGACTGATCTCAAAACAAACCAAAAAATGTAATTGGGAAAATGAGAATTATTTGATTTTGAAATGCAACCCCACCCACCACCCTAATTTAAAATATATATATATATTTGGATAATCCCAATCATTTTGTCAATGCCCAAATCAATCCCCAATAATTCCATTGTTACCATTAGCCATGCCCGTGTCCCCGCGGTATAAATAGAAGGCTGCACATGGCTATAATTACACCTTGGGGAAAATTTTCAAAGCACGCTGAAAATGAAAGAGACAGATGGCTGGTCTTGACCTCTTGACACGCGCACGTCAGATAGCGAACACCGGCGAATATAAGAAGTCAATCGAGAGTGAACGAAAATGTAGCGGCAGGTTCCTCGGCCGCGCGAGGGTTCAATTATTTTGCTCGTAAAAAGGTACCGTTCACCTGTTTAACATTCTCGAAGACGTTTTAATCAGACAGAATGAATGATCGCTGATCCCGTCCTGTTTGCCTCTTTAACCAGAGCTGGAGGTAATTAAACCTGGTGCCGTTCATTACCGAGCTTTTCTGCCCAATAAACACAAACCCCACACGCTACGTTAAACGCCGCGTACATAACTAATGTAATTAGACGCAATAAACAGGGAATCTGGTGTAAAATGAGACACCGGTGGGTGGGGATTGCAGCCTGATGCTCGGGAGCAGTGTGTGTGTGTGTGTGTGTGTGTGTGTGTGTGTGTGTGTGTTTGTTTACACTGGGCTCATATAACACACTGATTAGCTCTGCGACTTGGACGAGTCTCTCGGAAAGTTCCGCTGGCTTTGGGAAATGCAACGGCCTCACCGGAGTATGCAAAGCAGGAGGTCTATTTGCATAAAGTGATTTCTCCAACGGTTAGGAGGGCGTACGCTCCTCGCTGCGGTTCTCAGTGGACAAATCGAGAATTATAATCACACACACAAAAAAAGAAAGAAAAAAAAAACCCCACAAAGTGAGTAATTTAATAAAGTATTCAGGAACACGCTCCTTAAAGGAAAAGATTTCAGTTTCCAAACACGTTTTTTTATCTCACTTCTATTCTAGTCTGTTTAATAATTTCCACTTCAGGACGTCTCCAAAAAAAGTCTCTACACATTAAGGGGAATTAAGAACGCTCTCACACATCATCTACACTTTATTCATAATATATATTTATTTATATGTTTATCAAGAACTCTTTTGACAAATGAACCACTCTCGTACCCGGATCAGGAAGCGAGGTCCGGAGATGTTCAGGACCGTGTGCCAAATTATTAAATCAAACAGAAGCTTCTTAATCTTCTCACTTATTCTTTCTTATAATACGTTTCATTATGTGATGAAAATATAACAGGTTTCCTGATGAGACGAGGAGCGCGAGATTCTCACCCCGATGATACTCAGGCCTTTGAGGTAGTCCGTCCTGGGCTGAGCCTGAGGAACACATCCTGCTACCACCACCTTCTTATTCTGCTCCTGAGCCTTCCTGAGGACACACAGACACACAGACAGACAGGTTATAATGCTGGGACCGTGTACATTCTGGAATACACGTCTACTCCAAGATGTGTTTATTTATAAAAAAAATCTGCAACATAAACATTAAGTAAAAAAAGAATCAAGAGACAGAGAGAAGGAAAGATGCAAACAGGGACGATGAGACGTCTGACAATCTCTCGTCTCTGTACAAGCTCGGCTCTGACTTTTTTTTTATTTAATTTTTTTTATCAGCGAGCTCAGGGAGATGACAGGAGACTGGAAAAAAGAAGAACACATCACCGCTTTGGGCTGAGTGAGAGGGGGAGAAAAACGCTGAGGCATCGATACAGCAGGCGAAGAGTGAATAACTGTATAATCTTATCACAGAGAGACAGAGAGAGACAGAGAGACGGAGAGAGGGAGTGAGAGAGAGAGACAGAGAGAGTGTGTGTCTCTGTGTCATCTCTCAAACACACGCAGAACCACTTGAAGTGTGACGTGAGGAGCTGCGAGATGTTTTACAGCTTCAATATTTTACTTTAAAACAAAACACTGGAAGAACAAATCAAACGCGAGTGTTTCTGGAAATGTACGACAAGAGGACGTGCTGAGAAAAGAAAAAAAACAACAACTTGAACTCAAAAACTTGCAAAGTTCGCAAAAGGGAAAAAAACAATGCAGGATTTATTACCGTGCCTGTCACTCAGCAGGGCACGGTTAATGTGGGTGGAGCTTAAACGAGCATCAGCGTAACCTCTCAAGCTGTATCTGGAATATCAAGATTATTATTATTATATATTTTTTTGCTGTTAAAAAAAGCTCTGCCTCCGAATGAGCTCCAAAACCAGAACTTAAAGAACAAAACATCATAAACTCTGTCCTGAAAATGTCAGAAAACAGCTTTTACCTGGCGGTTACAAAGCGCTGACGCTGGAGACTCTTTACCTCGAAACGTCACCATATTATGTTTTGTTTTGTAGACGTTCGTGTGAACGAGCCGCCAGACCGAGCGCATCACTACACGCCTGCACTACTACCAGAGCTCCTGTTATGAAGAATTAATTAACATCAGAATCAACCTGTATTAAGGACCTCAGCAAAATGAACCAAGAAATTGGAGAACACCTTTAGAAGAAAGGATGAATAGATGGATGAATTGCAAGTGCCCACTTTGAATTGTGTGACAGATCCAAATTTACTGAATGGTGATGAGCCGTGGATAATATTATGGGGTAAGTGGGGTGTATCAAAGTGATCCATAAACCTGTAGGCTACAAAATTCGAGGTTCTTCAGACCCGTATGTCCACCATATTGTTGCTGTAAGTCTATCGGTGATCATTTGTGACGTCCGTTATCTTCGACCTGACTGTACCAAATTGTCTGCTTTTTGTAGCACCAGCATATTACAGCACAGCTCCATCTTTAGCACTTGAATAAACCAGAGCCAGGGCACGGACTGATTTTAAACCCATCACCATCCATAGCTAAGTGTGAACTGGGCTTTAATCTTCATTAAGTGTTCCTTCCTGGTCAGGTTGAAGGGTGGATCCTGGGAACGCGTGAATCAGCCTGAACGGGCCACCAGGTTGCACTCATTCACATCGAGCATCATTATTTCAATCAGGAGAAAACTGGAGAGAACACACTCGAACATGAAGAGAACCTGCAAAGCTTTGAGTAAAAGAACCCAAGTCCAAGATCAAACCAAGCATCCTGGAGGTGGCTGAGAGGTGGGAACACCAACAAGTGCACCACAAAGTGGAAGACAAAAACGTTTTGTGTAGCTTTGGGAGGACCGTATCGATTGGTGACGTGAAACAAAACAAGCGCTTGAGATTGTATTATTTTGAAGGTAACATTCAGCCATAGTCATGGGGGAGCTTAAGGAACAGGACGAGTTTACATGGTCATGAGTCTCCAGAACACGGAGAACATGACACGTAATGCCGAGTCTTCGTGTCTAACAAGTAGAAACAACTAAACCTCCAGCTGGAGACTCTAACCCTTCGACAACCTTCTTGAGAGGGAAAAAAAAAACTGAACGGTTGTGAGGGATTCGAGTCGGACACGTCGTATGCGAACGTGCGACAACGTGGTGACACACGGCTCAAGCGCGACTGGACATGTGGCGCCTTCCATTTGCCTTCATGAGTCACTGGCCAATCTGTCCAAACATGAACGTGCGACACGACGGATATCACGTACAGTTCGGCTCTGAGCCGGGAATCTGCTGCTGCTTCAAAAGTCATGGCACACCACGGAGACGAGCAGGGAGGGGGAAGACAAGTAGCTCCTGGAACAGCCAGAGAGAAACTAAACTAAACAAAGTTTCCAGACACTGTCAGGACAGAGGAGCAACGGTACAAGAGAAATAAAGCACTTCATGAGGAATGTGTTGTTCTAGAAAAAGAACGTGTAATTAGGAGTGTGACTTTTGAGAGCCATGAGGGAGACCAAGAAAGGGGGATAAAAACAAAGCACAATGCGAAGCACATCGCTGAGGGAGAGAACAGAACAAGTATCAACATCAAAGAAAACAGATTAGCTGTGATAAGCATGATAACCTCGTCATATGGTAAACACAGGACCCCGGGTTCCTCTGAGCAGAACAGTGACGGTGGTATGTGGTGAGATAATCATCTCCACAACACCGTGTTTAATGTCAACACAGCACCAGAGAAAAACAAGCCATCACAAACACTGAACCTCATGGCTACAGAACCTGGCGGAGTTCCCATCGACTCGCCCGACCCGCACCTGAGCTCAGGGGGGGGAACAAAAAACTTTATTTAGGAGGGAAACTTTAGGAGTGGCTGAACCTGCAGGACGAGAGCAAAGAGAATAATCCAAAAAGCAAGCACCATCTCGATCTACAGCACCTCAAACACCATCATCTTAATCCACTGCATGTTAAACTCCAGCACCTCAAGTTCCGGCACCTCAAGTTCCGGCAACTCAAGTTCCGGCAACTCAAGTTCCGGCAACTCAAACTCCGGCAACTCAAACTCCGGCAACTCAAACCACGGCAACTCAAACTCCGGCTTGCTAAATACCAACACTCTGAACCTTAACGAGTTAAGCTAAGCTTGAGCATGTTAAACTCTGGCACCTCAAACACATTTTGAGACACGTTAAACTCCAGTGTCTCAAACATTAACATGTTAAAATCCACCACCTGGAACACTCCTGCCCCTTGGAAGCAACTGATACTACAGGAGTAGAGAAAAACGTAACAATCCAAAAGTCAAGAGCCCCTTTAACACCAGCACCTCAAACTCTAACATATCAAACAACAGCACCTTGAACTTTAGTAAGTTAAACTCCAGAAACTTAAACTCTGACACTGAGAACTCAGTCACCTTGAAATGTGGCACCAATAAACTCCAGCACCTTAAACTCTGACACATTAAACTCAAGCACCTCAAACTCCACCATCTTGAAAGCCGGCACCTTGACCTACGACCTGTTAAACTCCAGGGCTTTAAACTCCGACACGTTAATCTTCAGCACCTCAAACTCCAGAACCTCGACCTTTGGCACAGAAGATAAACTCCACCACCATGAACTCCTACACCTTCAACTGAACCTAGCATCAGTGTAATAAATGTAATCATTGAAAAGGCAACCTTGATCACCAGCACCTTTAACTCCAGGAAGCTAAACACCCACACCTCTAACCATGACATGTGAGATTCTGGTATGTTAAAACTTTGGCTTGTTAAACGCCGGCACCTCGTACCTTAGCATACTGTACTCCACTATATCGAACGCCAGCAGCTCGAGCTCCTAGCGGTGGTGACTTTGCATTGTGAGCACTTGACTCAACCCATTTACATAAATACATAAACACAGTTTCTAACTTTCTATCTCCTTAGGACTAAATTTATTCTCCAAAGGAATAGAAAGAGATCACGGATGACCTTGTCGGAGCGAAGTACCCCCTATACAGAGTCTACAGACGACACCACTCGGCCTGTCATGAAATAAGAGCTTTAAGTAAAAGGTTAAAGCTGACACACGTGTCATAAAAACATGCAGAAGTGTAATAAAGTTTTACCGCTTGCTGTGTGTTCATGCACGGATGCTTTTAAATGCGACCGCAAATTGTATAAGGAGCTCGTAAAAGCAATGTCACTTCGTCAATGTCACGGCGAGGAGGAGTGAGAGAAACACAGCAGAAATGTACAATTCTGTAAATTTAGGACCAATCACATAAAATAAACTGTAAAACAAGAATTCAAGACTCATGAGTCACAATTCACCTGAATCATAACCGGGATTTATCTGAATCGAGATGCAAATCAATCTTGATCTCCTGAGATATCACTCACCCGATTCATCCGTTTAACTCACTTGATCGATCTGATTCAAATTATTTACTAAAAGACACGATTCTCCTGATTCACCAGAAACTTCATTCCAGCATGCTGCATTTCTTTTAACAGATGCACAACTTATTATTAAACCATGTTTGGTTAATTGTGATCAAATGAGATCTAATGTGAACTTATGTTTTAATCTGAACCCTGGACACAGATGATGTACACTTTACAAACTTTAAAGCATTTGACGAGATGAAAGAACCCGGGTCTAGGGTTTAAACTTATTCTAACTGAGTTAAACATTATGAAATGTGCACTTGCAGTGTCTCTGGCCTTCACCGTGTGGTGTTAGGCATGCAGCGACATGAATGCGTGTGTGTGTGTGTGTGTGTGTGTGTGTGTGTGTGTGTGTGTGTGTGTGTGTGTGTGTGTGTGAGGGAACAGCTTGCACCCTGCTACACGTTACTGCCCGTCCAAACAGCCTTTTATCGCGCAGAGCTGAAAGAGAGCAGCACCTGATGAGCGAAGACTGCCCGGCCCTCCGGGACACGAGGTGCTGTTTGGACCTGTCTGAGCCACTGATCTGGTTACTGAGATCCCAGCTGCTCTGAGATATAACCTGAGCTCACAAGGGGCTCAAGGATCACCCACACACACACTTCAGCAGTCTCGGATGAAATGGACTGAACAGAGCTGTTTTTATAACAGGAAGTAGAATCCACAGGCTGGCGTTAATTACACTAGATTCATCAGAAACATCTGATTCATCTGATTCAATGATAATACCTGGATTTAATCGGAGCAGGACTCAGTGGACTTTGCTGATTCATCCATAGACAATGGATCTGATTCCTTAGACTGAGTTTAAAAACATGAATTAGTTTGATTCATCAGAATCATGACTCCTCACTAAACACAATTAATCTGTAAATCCCTCTGATTCAATTGTTTTCCATGAGAGGATTCATCTGATTCTGGCGTAATCATGGTTCATCTAATGAATCTAATTGGTTAGACTCACATTATTTATTGTTCTGGAGCGAGTTCTGAGTCGATGCCCATTTTCGAAGCAGTTCTTCGCTTTCAGACAGCCAAAGCACAAGACCTCAGACAGAAAAACCAATTCCATGGTGGCACCGACACTTTTCTGGGCTAGATCAAAGAAACCCCTTACATCCGGGCCTGTGGTTGGGGTTATCATAACTGACTGGTGGGGAGTGGTTGATCAAATGGGTAATGCTGTGGGTTACTGGGTTACTAATTGGAAGGTCGAGGGTTCGAGCCCCAGCACTTTGATTTGTTAAATACCAGCACTCTGAACCTTAGCGAGTTAAACTCCAGCATGTTAAACTCCAGCAACTCAAACTCCAGCAGGATAAGCAACAGCACCTCAAACACATTTTGAGACCATGGGAAATTCTGACCATGTGAAAAAGTCAGTTCTTAGGGGTTGGATATTGAACCGGTTCTGACTGACCTGGCGCTAGCACCAGACATGAATTAGCACCTGGTTTACTTTTTTGATAAAGGGGCTGAAGATTATTAACACACCTGAATCGCACCTGATCCCCTGGATATCTTACAGTTTGCTCATCCACATGCTTTATTCAGTTTATTTAATTTGCCTGTTTTAATACAAGAAAGTGATAACTCAAACTCGATTCATCCCAAAAGCGGTTAATTTCATTATGATGACGCTGGGTGACACTTTATCTAGTGGATTCCTGAGGCATGACTCGGCTGATTCAACCAAAGATGATGTTCAATCGAATAATCAGATTTAGATGGAATTCAGCTGAATCGCACTACTTGTTCAGCTGTTTCAGGACGATTCGGTCGATTCCTCAGACGTGATTTATCTGATTCAGCCATCAATGGATTATTCAACTGATCTGATTCAGTAGTGTGAATTACTTGGGATACGATTCTTCAGATTTACTGTACATTGCGCATACAACATTGGAATCGTTCGATTCACCCGATTCACCCGAAGTGGTTCTTATGATTCATCTGACATACCACTAACGACACATCCGATTCATTCAACTCACAGATCAACTGAGTTAAGAAAGACTTGTTCATCTGACTCCTAACAAACGATTCACTTGACTCAAAACACCTAATTCCCAACACCCCCGCCCCTGCCGGTTAACGTGAGCACCAGCCCACAATGACGCACGACTCCAGAGACACGAAAAACAAAACGATAATGCGTTTCAGTAAACATCTGGCGCGATCCCTCACGGTATCCGTTGGCGGAGATGAACGGATAAAGCCAGCAGGGTGTGCGGCGGGTCCTGATGGTCGCGTGTCTGATGGTAGTCGAGGGTTTCTGATTACATGACGGAAGAGATACTCTGATTATCTCAGGGTTGGAAGCATAACCGTGGATTCCGCAGTGAAGACGGTAAAATGATCAGATCCAGGTCAACACGCAGAGGTTCTAAGGCCCAGATCAACCGGACCTGCGCTGAACCTGAAACAGGACCCGCACGCTGGACCGGCGCCGGCTGATAGAGCTAGAAAGGGCTTGGGGAAATACAGCCAGTCGAAAAAACAAAGTTAGAGAGAAATTTAAAAAAGAAAAAATGAGGTCCAAGACCAAGTTTAAAACATTGCAGGTATTAATTAGCAGGAAAAAAAAAATGTTGGCCATTAAATTGACTTTGACATTTCTGATATGTGGCTGATGTGTTTTCTTTTTTTAATTCATCAATAATTACAATCTGATAACAGATGATGCAACAGAAAAAAAAATAATTTAAATAATCTTTAAATTTGTAAAATGCTTTTTTTGGCTCATTTTTCCCCTTTTAGGTTATTTTAATGTCTTTAAACAAACAAGTGTGTGTAGAAAATTTAGTAATATTTAAAATTATGATTTTTTAAAAATAAGTAAAAAGATCAAAATTTTGTATACATAAAATTTAATGGATTTTTATTTTCATTTTTAAAAAATATAAAAGAAAGTGAGAGGGAAAGTAAAGGAGGTATAACAAGGTTAAAAAAAATTATTAATTGTTGAAAAAAAATGCTGAAATTAACTGTCATGTTTCTGACATAATGTGGATATTGTGGCACCGTTTGTATTCTTTCTTTTTTTCCCTTTCTTTTTTTTTATTTAATCAATAATTAAAAGTAAATTGAAAAAAAATAATGCAACATTTTTTTAATTAAATGTAATTTAATTTAAATGTTTCGTTTATTTTTTCTTCCCTCATTTTAGATTTAGGGTTAGCATTTTTCTTTTTTAAATTTTTGAAACAGATGTATACTACACACACACACACACATATATATAAAATCACAAATCTTCTAATCTTCGATCCTCAATATTGTAAAAACGTTTTCAAAAATGATTTTGATGATCCTCCTCGTGTCGTCTGGCCGCTGATACCCGATGCGACTGCTGGGGCCTTGACAAGAAAGAAAAAGAAAAAACACATGACCCCCCCCCCCCCTCCCACCACCTAAAATGGCCTCATTAGCAGTAAACTCAGAAGTCTATTTTCTCCCCTCACTTAAATCCTCAAACTGCAGCCTTTCTTTCTGTGTGTGTGTGTGTGTGTGTGTGTGTTGACATGCTCTAAAAGCTTCTCATTCAGATGATTGTTATTAATTCTAAACAGCGTTTTTATTGAAAAATGTCAGAAAGCCCACACAATGTAGACGGCCTAATTAAATCGCTACTCCGCGCTCGCGCTCTCTCTCGCAGAAAAAAAAAAGACTTTTTTTCAATGCAGTAAAACATGGGAAGTCGGCAATTAAATAAAAGGTTCAAGGCCAGGTTCATTACATTAAGAAGCGAAGAGAAGTGTGTGTGTGTGTGTGTGTGTGTGTGTGTGTGTGTGTGTGAGAGAGTGTGTGTGTGTGTGTGTGAGCACTTGTTAGGAAAAAATTCCCGGATGAAAAGTGCTCGGCTTGGCCTTTGTCACGGCACATCTTCACTTTTCAGCGCCTCGTAAAATCCATTTAATAAAATATTTAAAGGAGGACGCTGAGGATCGCGAGCCGCGCGCGGTGTTCAGGACACTGCTGGCAAACCAGAGGCTTGGACGTGAAAAAACAAATCCACGGGAAAACGTGCGGAAAGTGCTGCAGCGTTCTTTACAGCAGGAGGGGGGATTCGTTCCTGGGCACGGTACAAATTAACCGTGTCTAATGTGGAAACACCCTCAATCTGTTTCTAGGCATTTGATTGGCTGCAGTGAGAGACAAGACTAACCAAGACTAACCAAGCAGGAACGAGCTTAGCGAATTAAAGGGAATTAAAAAAAGATTAGGTCGAGTTTAAAAACAAAAACAAAAAGTTCCTTTCACTTTTTTCTCTAACTGTTCTTAAAGCGTTTCATTTGTGCTAACTTGCTGAGATCATAGCGATTAAAATAACAAATCTGATTCTGCAATCGAGTTATAGACGGCAATTCCTCACCATCCGCAAAACAAACAAACAAACCAACGAACACAGCAACTGACAGCAGTTCGTTTTAACCTCGGCTAACAGAAGTCAGTGTTGATTGTGAGACGAAGCCTCGGCTCTAATCCCAACGCTGTGGGATGAAGGGCCACGAGCAGGACCTCTGCGTCAGACCGTGATGACTGACGTCCAAACCGCACCTCTGCCGATTACTGACTTCTGATTTCCCTCAACATCTGGCCCAGAAAATAAACACGCCCCCGATTTTGCTTTCCGCAGCGAGGCGTTCCTCCTCCTCCTCCCTCTAAACCGGGGCTAGCGGCAGTTTGTTTATTTATTTAGTTATTTATTTAAAGGCGGTAAAACGGCGACCTTGTGAAGGCCTTTGATCACCTGCGGAGCTGCAGATGAGATGCAGATGTGCGCCACCTGCACCGATTTACGCCGTGCATCACTCCTCCGCATCCCTGCAGTCCTTCAGGACTGAATTAGGCGGATGCTAACATCTGCCTCGCGTGTTACACGGAACACCAACACAAAGCGCTGCCTTCTTACAGGAAGAAGTGTTTCGGAGAAGCGTTTGAGCGGTGCTTCTTGTTAGCACACTGCCAGCTCTCAGAAAGAGAGAGAGAGAGAGAGAGAGAGAGAGAGAGAGAGGGAAAGAGCTGCAGGTGGTTAAATATCAGGAGGAGAAATAAAAGTAAGGGATGAAGCGAAGGAAATAAGGACTTCTGATCACGTCTGGCGCGGCGCCTGCTCAGCCTTGACAGGTGCATGCTGGGTATTTTGTGTAAACACTCGGTGCCGTGTACGGGGTTGATGAAGACCTCAGGTATGACGTCCTCTCCACCTGTAAACACTCACGTCCTCAGTGTTTACTGTAAACACACCGCGGGAACTCGCTGCCTTCACTCAGAACCGTTTCCCCATGAAGCGCTGACCCGGCACCGCGATGTTAGCGACACACTCCAGAGACTGCAGCGCGGACACACACACACCGCGAGCCTCCTCTAAACATACTAAAGTTACAGACTCTTACACACACACGGGCTGAATAAGTACTAAATAGATGCACGTGGTTCTTTTGCATGTAAACAAGCAAAGAAAGTTACCTGATTAGCTAATCATCAGGAAGGAGGAGGAGGAGGGCGGGGGAGAACAGACCACGCCCACCACTGATATCATGACTGCGGTTGGACGAGCAACGTGGCACTTTTATGTTCACTTTTATTTTCAATTCAATTCAATTTTATTTGTATAGCGTTTTTAACAATTGTCATTGTCACAAAGCAGATTTACACAATCAAAAAGAATTATTTACGTTTGAATATGAATAAGTTTAGTATCTTACTTTTACTAATTTATAAAGCTGATACCAATTTAATTATTACGCTTTTATTTTTAATTATATTACAAAACAGTTTAAATTAATAACTTTATATAAATTTACCCACCAACACTTTAAGTTGTGTTTTTATCTTTGTGAAAAGTAGTTTCTAAACTAATTATACAATTATACGCTAATAGACAAGCCACACCCACTAGTAACAAAAGCTATATATTACTATGCACAAGCCACACCCACTAGTATGGTGGGTGTGGTAGTAACAGGAGCTATGTATAGCTACAGACAAGCCACGCCCACTAGTAAAAGAAGCTGCATATAGCTACGGAGATTATGTTTCAAACACGTCTTTGAGATATATTGTCGAAGAAGGTACAGAAAATGAGCAGGACCATGAAGTGACAAACAACCAAACAAGTATCATGTAATTTCACTGGAACTTGTTTAACAAACCTTCGGAGAAGATATCCAGAATAAACCACAACTCCCCCCGCCCCCTCCTTTCCACCCGGTGTGTATACTGGCTGTCGAGGGTATCAGTGACTGGCCCCGCCCCTCTGGCTGTTCCTGAAAGCCTATGCTGAAAGCAACATGTGCTCGGTACTCCCGGGGCTCTGCCTTTCAACGGACGATTGTGTGGAGAACAGACGCCTTGCAAAGGTCAGGAAGAAAGAGCGAGGCAGCAGCATGCTGTTCTATAACGAGCGTCTAGAACCCGATAGCTTTCTGTTCGTCTCGCTTAGACAGAGATCTGTAACTTGAGACACTGGATACGGCAGCAGGTGGTTCGCTGCCGTTAGGTTTGGGGACCATCGGCGAAAATAAAGGTGTCTCTAGGACAGATAGCCGATAGGACTTGGTGGGATTGTAACATCATCTGCAGAAGAAGTTTGGATCTGATTGCAAAAAATATGGTGTTTGATCAATCAGGAGCCATTGATGTTACAAAAATTACAGAAATGTGGAAATTGAGGTTGTGCTCATGCTAAATACAAGATCTTTAAACATTTTTTTCAGAGCTGATGATGTTCCATCCTTTAGTGCTGTGATTGTTCTGGACCAGTTCTGACAAACTACTGACTTCAGATCAGGCCAAAGAAAAAAGTCGAGTGGTGTTTGGTCTTGTTCTGTTTCATATTCTGGTGGTAAAGTAAAATAAAAATATCGCATTTCATAGAAGGAAGCATGCCTACAGATCCCGACGTCTTCTGGTGGTTGCGATAGCTTCATCGTTTTGATTGTTTGTTCTTAACGCTGGTATTGGAGTGTCTGTGTTCTCACTCCACAACGCTCTGAGGAACGTCCTCCGGCTTTAAAACTTTCCATTAGGTCAAATCTACCTAATCTACGTTTCCAGAAAAGAAGTACCACCACTTACTTACTTACGTATTTCTTTTAATTAACGTGGAATCTGATGCATGATGTTTGCTGTGACCAGATACCAGAAGGAGTTGAACTCTTAGCAACACCAAGGTGTCAGTGGTCGGTTCTTGAGCAACAACCTTGACCTTCAACTGCTCAGTTGTGACCTCATCGGACATTTGGGTGGTGGGGGGGGGCGGGGGGGGGGG
>JAQMYL010000033.1:1152553-1163065 GCA_030014365.1 Clarias pachynema | reverse complement strand
TACCAACCCTATTCATTAATGTTAACAGTATTAAATTATGTTGGACGCAGCTGTAGTAAATAAGTTAAATGAACCTAGTAACATTACTTTGACGGAACCCAAGAACATTAAGTTGGGCCAACAAAATTGCTTAATGCTGAATGAAAGCCATTAAATCAGGTGGAAATTCTTTCCATAATTTAATTATGTTCATTCAACGAGTTATTTTTTTGAGTGTTAAGTGAGAATATGCAAACTCCACACACACACACACACACACACACACACACACACACACAAAGTGTAAATAACAGCTACATTTTCATTATATTCACACTGTTGCTACAGGGAGAATGTGACCATTTTTAGGTAAAAGGGGGCGGAGCTTCCAGAGCTCACATCATTGAGCTCATACGTCAAATACCTCAGTAATACTAGTTACGTAGAAGATACACCCTACACTGGTTGAAGTGTTTACTAGCGGCGCGTTTGCGTCCTGAACTCGCGTCCCCGAGACATCAAATTATTTCATCGCTTCGTCGTCTCGAGTCCATAAATAAAACTCGCAGACGACCTGAAAGTCGACCCTGAGACTGAGGAGACGCAGACGCCAGCCGTGTGTGTGTGTGTTCGACTCAAACAGAGACAGATGTTGATGTTAAGGAGAGTGGGATTCTGGGTAATGTAAACTGTGTGTGTGTGTGTGTGTGTGTGTGTGTGTGTGTGTGTGGTGAGGATTTGGGATGAGGTCGAGCTGGGGCAGGAAAACTGTTTAGAAAAGAAAAATCTAAGCATAGTGTGTGTGTGTGTGTGTGTGTGTGTGTGTGTGTGTGTTTCAGACAGATGACACTCAGAAGTTCAGTTCCGCTGAAGTTATTCCTTACAGATGTTTACGTGTTTATGGATGCGTTTGTTCTTACTTGATGTTGTTCCTGAAGTGATCCTCGGCCGGGCTCTTCACCGTGCAGCTGTTCAGAAGCCAAACATCTGCATCGGACGCGTCGTCTGAAAATGAGACGAGACGGCGGCGTTAACTTTTTAACAATCCTTACGATTATTAAAAAGTCGAGTCTAAATACAAACACGCCGCTTCATCGACACAAACGTTCACACCACCACCACCACCTGCCTATCAGCAGCAGTGCATCATGGGAAGTGTGTAACTGCTTGCTGCGATACATCGTTTGGACGCCGTCCAGCTGAAGTCGGAATTCTGTATTTGTTCAGACGGTAAACTTCTGCAGCTGGAATTCTGGGAAGGGTTTGTTTCTGATATATTCAGAAAGCATGGCATCAGAAAGCTCGCTCACAGACACACATACACACACGCACTAATCACAACTTCCAGAAACTTCTCACAATCAAAAGCATCCCTGGACCATGACTGTGGCGCTGGAGTTCTGGGAAGCACAGAAGTGGAGCGGTGAAGCGACGCCCGCGTGTTTGTTCGGAGGACAGGGGCTGAAGGACGAGTGCCAAGAGCGCGGATAATAAAACTCACATGAGCGCGTTTACAAGGCACTGCTGATTTCCTGCAGATATTCATCATCAGCATGTGCGCGCACACACACACACACACACACACACACACACACACACACACACACCAGCTAACAAAGCACATTCCTTCCCCAAAATAAATAAATTAATAAATAAAATCACAGAGACAAAGACAGACACTTGAATCTCTCAGAACTGAACCAAAGAGCTCTCGAAAATGATGTTTGTTTTTCCACTCCGTCGACTTAAACAATGTTTACGCGTCATCATCAACATCTCAACCTACAACAAGCAAAAATAAATAAATAAATAAATAAAACTCAGATGAGCTCTCCAGTCCAGCAGGTGGCTACTTCCTGTTCGTAAATTATTTTTCTTTAGAACGTCTCCATCAGAGACGGGAATCATCAGGGGGCCGTCTGATACAACAATCACAACAAACGCTGATTCGATTGCGATTCAGTTATCATTATTTTATAAATATTATAAAATATTTAGTTATGATTTTAAGCGGAATGCTGTGCTGCCTGCTAATTTATGAATAGTTAAAGAGAGCACCACCTGTAGGGCTATAGAGGAGCTGCGGCCTTTTACCAGCTCAAATACAAACCAATTCGACGATTGTTTGAATTTGCTAATTAGCATATAATTACGATGTTGTTTAACGTTAGCTGAAACCGCGTACGTGTTGTGCAGCTTTGTCACATCATCGCTTGCTAGTGTGAACGTAAGTAACACCATCAGGTTAACCTACACTACTGAATCCTGTATTTTTCTGCTCAACTTTCAACGGATAGTAAACTCTGCTGCCCCCTTCTGGTAAGGAGAGCCTTAATTCCCCTGATACGAGCGAAGAGAAGCAGAAAAGGTCAGACGAGTTCCCCAAAACAAACAAGACTGGAGAGAATCCCTGGAGGCGCTTCACCTTACATGACTCAGCTCGGTTTTCCGTTCATTTAACAAACTGTTTACAGCAGGCGGCGTTGGGAGGAAGCCAGGCAGCCGGAGGAGAAGTAAAACATATATAAATAAATTCAATCATGCGGGAGCGAGACAATCAGCCACTGATTAACTCCGTCATTAGCCGGAGCAGAGAGGACTCGTAAAAGTCGGCCTGAAGAGGAACGAGCAGCCAGTTCTGGGAACGTCGCGTGAATCATTAAAGAAGGAAATAAGTCATGCGCAAAAATAAACAAATAAATAAATAAACGTGTTTTATGTGAAAATCCGTTTCCTTTTCATTACTGTTCACACGTGATTTCCTCTCATCAGAGCGAAAACAAAAACCAGCAAATCTGTAGGAAGGATTTAAAAAAAAAAAAAAAAGGGAAAAAAATAATAAAATACGACGTGTTAACCGCCTCATAAACACCAGCACCCCTGCGCTGTATGTGGTGAATCCGAGGTGGCGTTTATACGGCTGGAACGGCGGAAGGTTAAATCAGGTCACTGGTTCACGTATTTACACGTTTACATTGTAAACAAACCTCATGTTAAAGCGCGCTCAACCGAATGGAGTTAAATATTGATGAAGGCGTGAGGCAGTTATTTGACTCGAGGCACTACGGGGGAAGCAGCATCTCGGAAAGTAAAAACACACACACACACACACACACACACACACACACACACACACACACACACACACTGTCCGGGTAAGTACCCCAGCTGCATTCCAGATATCTGCTCTCATATAAAGGCATTAGAGCAACACTGAGACCAACAGCAGGACCCAGGGGACGAAAGTATTTAGTGCACACACACACACACACACGCGCGCGCAACTGTAAATGGTATCCCACTAAAGCTATATTTCTTGTGTGTTTAATTTTTACCTCCACCCTCGAAAGATTACATGAAACCCCAAGCTGAGGTCACGCTGATGAACAGCTCTATAGGAAAAGCGGGGATGGATGGATGAGTGGACTGATGGATGGATGAGTGGACTGATGGATGGATGAGTGGACTGATGGATGGATGAGTGGACTGATGGATGGATAGAAGGATGGATGGATGGATAAGGTGCATAAAATTTAAGTACGACAATGTGGTGGATAAATAAAAGGCCAGAAGATGTAGAAAGATGGTCTCTGCCAAGAAGAGATGTGTGGGTGGTTGGATGGAGGGAGAGTTGGAGGGATGGATTACATGGTGGATATTGTAGATGGTCAGATGAAATGAAATGCATGGCACGTGACTGTAAAGACAGATGGACTGATGTCCAAACAAATAGAAGAAGAAAAAAACAAAAAGTACAGCTAGCATAGAACATAAATACGACTAACGAATTGTGGAATAACGTTAATGGTGGATGGATGGATCTGATTGATAGTTGAATGAAATACACTGAATGAAACGGAGGACGGTAGCTTGAAGGAAAATGAAGAGATGAGCGCTTTTGTTGGATGGATGGAGGACTTAAATAACTAGATCTTCAGACAAGGGATGACAGAGACGGACGAATGACATCAGTGGACGACGTGAAAGATAGATGGATAAACGGATGGAAGGACAAACAGATGCTACAAATAAATGACTGAATGGAGAGAAGAAATTTCACACAGAAAATGTATTCTTCTCATCTGTCCATCCCTCATGATAGATAGACGGACAAGTCAGTTGGATGGCTAGGTGGACAACTGACCAAATGGGGTGAAGAGATAAATGAGTGTGATGGTCAATTAACCATGAATGTTTGGATGGACGGGTTTGCACTGGAGTGGAGAACTTGCAGAATCTAGATCTCTGCTTTCCCATTGTTTCTTCTGGATGGATGGATGGATGGATGGATGGATAGATAGAAGGATCAACAGACTATAAAAATGTTCATTTATAAAACCCTCTTCTGCTCCATGGATCAGCTTCAAAATCCCTCCATCGTGCAGAACAAACCCCACTCTCATTCAACACCATGAGCATCAAGTTCTGTCAGGTGGACACCATGCTCCCTTCAGATACCGAGTGCCCTAGTGAGAAGGGAACGTTCCCCGAAACTTCATTCATCCAAAAACAGAAGGGCGGAGGCGGAGAAACGAGTGCCAAGAGAACGAGTTAATAAAAATCACATGAAGGATTTTACAAGGCGATGGAGACCTGCTGCTGTTTCCCTGCTGGCGCTTTTTAACCGTTCATCACTGCTTTGGCTCAGAGATTCCTGACTTCAGCGAGTTGTGGTTTTGGTGTTTACTCGACTGTGGTGATGTTTCAAGGAACGTCCTGTTAGACCTAAATCAGTATGTGACCAATCGGCTTCCTTGATGACATAGCGAGGAATAGCGTGTCATTATTTCAAGACTGTTAGAAATTATTTTAAAGCTATAAATACGTAAATTTTACATTATTTCTCTTTGGTACTTCTGCTTCACATTGGGACGTTTATGTCAAATCTGTTAAAAAATGTGTTTTAAAAAATAAACACTGCTACGGCCAGTTGCTCTTAAACTGTCCATCATTTCCATCGTCGATTTTTTTCCCCTTAACAAGCCACCACATTGTTCTTGATCTCTAATCAATCCAGGAAGGATGAATAAAATTATACAAAAACTTGAGCAGGAGCTACAGTAGTTTTTTAGTTTGACGAATCTACCCTAAGTTGGGTTTTCGACATTTCAAAACAACCTGAAATGTTTGAAAAGAGTGCAAGACCAATAAAACAGAAACCAAATAAATCAACTTTATGTAAATTCATGAGCATCATTACTGACCTCCCCGAGACACTTCCACATTTTCTGAAATAAATACTTGTGCTGCTCGGAAGAGAAAACTACAGGCTGAAAAAGTAAAAGCCAGTCGGAATGTCAACGAGAACTCCTTGCTCCCAGTAAAACCCTGCCACGGTTGTTTGGACAGTCCTGTTTGTTCTGGACAGGAAGCAAAGTCTCGGAAGCAGCAGGCAGCGCAGCGGCTCGGCCTTTGGGGCACAGCACTGAGAAATGAGGCTGTCAAGAGGAGGCTGTGAACATGGAGCACTGCTGGAGTGAGAGAGAGAGAGAGAGAGAGAGAGAGAGAGAGAGAGATGTTCTGGGAAGGTTTATTCAGGAACTGTGGTGGATAATCAGGACGTTGGGGGTAAGACAGGGGGAGAACCGCTCTCAGCTTGAGGCAGGGGGGGGGGTAAATTCGCAACAAGGTGTACCGCCAGAAGCAAGGACGAGTGTGAAGCCCTGGCGCTTTGGAAAGATTAACTGCCCGGCTCTGGAACCCTGGGAAAGGGATGAAAGGAGGGGGGGAAAAAACACCTGATAACAAAAGAAAAAGAAAAGGTTGTTTGTGGAATGAAATCAGGACGATCACGTGACCAGAATCCACCACAATCCGCAGCGTCGGATGTTGATTTTTTTTTTTTTTAACTGAGCACGAAATTGGATTAATACTCAATCTCACTGCGGTATTGACACTTCACACAGCTCCGCAAACACCTGAGGCTATAAAAGCAAAACAGACTATAATGGATAGAAAGAGAAACGTGTATACGTGTATGTGTGGACTCTAAGGGGGTATACAGTGAGTCGATATTCTGGGAACGCTAGCGCACACTTGGGGAATCCAAGTGGGTCGATTTGCAATAACGTGCATAATGAAGACAGGAAGGCCTGTTACAGACACACTCCACCGGGGGGGGTGTTCACCTCAAACCTTCTCACATGACTCGTTTACAGAAATATCAAAATACCACAAATCTAATGATGAAACATTTGACCAGGCGTTTAGGACACATTGTGGTTTTGGTCATTTGTGCTACTTTATATGAGAATTAGAGGGACAACAGACCGGGGTCAGACCCGCGAGAGTCTTCAAACTGGCAACATCTATAGGAAATACTACTGACCGACCCAGACTCGAGAACTCAACAGCATCACCGTGTTGCACATCAGTTCCAGATGCGTTTCTGTATGAGCACAACGAGGAGTCACGGCGCTGAGACGGCACCTTATTAAATCTGGAGGTTCGAGAGTCATCTCGGGTTTTAGCAGAATCAAAGCCTGGCCTGGAGGACGGACAGAGGAAGATGAGACAAAATGAAATGCTGGGAATTGAAGCCTGTGTGAACAGTATGTATCCGGACCCGCAGAGTCATTACAGTGGACGGAACCTTCGCGTTCAAGCAGAACCACTGAGGTTTCACAAGTCGCAGGGGTCCCCATTTGCTCGATAACGTCTGATGTCTACATGACATAATCCTAGTAAACGTATTGAACAGGTGATACACAATGACACGAACCTGGACACACTTTCAATTCATGATGAAACTCTGTTCACACACCTTAAACAGAAAACCCAGTACGGGACTTCATCGTTAGGAGGAAACATAGGCTAGGTGAGAACAATCTGTCTACAGCTAACGCTAGGGGAGGGAAAATAACAACCCTGACCTGGCACGGTGCCGGCGACGACAAGCCGCTACCGGTCGTTCATCACAATGAAAACAAACGTGCATGAGACAAAGCCCTGCCTTCGCCACTCAAAATCACTCTCGTTCTAGCTAGCTAACGCACTTGCTCTAAATTTAACTTGCTAATGTTATAAAGAGCAAGCTCGGTAGAGTAGCGCGCTTTCCACGGTCATGACGGTGGGAACAAATCAGCAGTGACACACCGCTGATCAAGACTGGTTTAAAATGAGAACATCAAAGATGGAAGCAAGTCTATAAGAAAAAGAACTCTCTTGAGGTTCATATTGGGCCAGACAATTTCATCAGGGGTCACATGACCTAGGAAGACACAGAAGAAGATCTAATGAACCATACAACACTGATCCGAGTTAAAAATCTGAACATCTGCCTTCAGCATGTTTAGCTTCTTTCTTCAAATGTTCCAAAGCAATGCATTGTTTTTTTTCCCCCTGCATGACCATTTAAAAGTCATACTTCTACATCTTATTGAAAAGAAAAGTAAAAATCCGACAAAAGTCGAGGTGTACCCTGAGGGTCAATGCCATGCATCAGAATAAGAAAAAGTGAAGAGAGATCGTCTCAATGGAGGCACGGTGAGGTGTTTGTTCCAACAGAGTAAGCAAGCAGGGCGTAAACATCATCACATAAAACATTGGGTTTGAGAACACACACACACACACACGCGCACGAGTGGCGGAGATCGCATCAAGGACGATCCTTTGTGACAGCACCAAAGAGCACCGAGTACGACAGCAGACCGCTGGTTGTTTGTGAAGCTCAGAAATGCGGGAACTGCTTTGTGCACGAGATAAAAGGTCATGATGTTCAGGGCCAGAAAAGGAGCATCCAGAAGAAGAGTCCCGCTATTAGACACTGAAGAGGAAACTGCAGGAACAGCATGGAGGTCGAGGAACAACCTGTGTTGGTCTAATGGAGGGAGGGAGGGAGGGATGAAGGGATGGATAAAGTGAGGCTTGAAGTGATGTATGGAGGTTTTAGATGACCAGATAGACGAGCGTGTGGTTTGGTGCTTTCTTTCGAATGGATGGATGGATGGATTTTTGAATGCTTGGACGGGATTGATTTATGGATGGACAGATGGATGGATAAATGGATGCTTGGATGAATGAATGGATAAAGAGATCAAATGGATGTTTAAAATGATGGATGTTTGTAGGAAGGGACAGATTGATGTTAACTGGATTAACGCTTGTTTAGATGAATGGATGAGTGGACGTTTCAATATACAAATCAATGAGCGTTTAAATAGATGTATAGACGAAGGGATGAGAATTTAGTCTGGATGAATATTTGAAGGAACGCATAGATACTCATATTTCAAATGAATGGCTTCATAGAAGAACAGATAGATAGAAGTTAACGGATGGATAGACGAGAACATGATTTCAACTGGCGCTCTTAATGTTCTTCTTGTCTCGTTTTGAAGGGGACGAGAAGGTGTGCGGAGACACCAACACCAACAAACGGCAAACGTTTTGAGCAAAATCCAAGACCGAGGCAAGCGCTCACATCTTCTGAGGGAAGAAAACGAAGCTCTGGTGCACATGAGACTCGGCTGCTCAGAGGCTAAATTAGCACCAATTCGGCGGAGTTTTGCCTCAGGGCATTGTACATTCCCCCTGCCGGTGTGCTCGAACCCTCGGCTGTCAGAAGAGTACGAGTCTCCCAGGATGCACTGCACAGATCCACAGAAATGCGTGGTGTCTACACGAGCATGATTATTTCCCCGGGTGTTGTGGCAAGTTGCGCTCCACATCGCAAACAATACAGAGCGCGACACAGAGGTTCAGTGTTTGCAGAATGTCACATGCTCACGGTCAGCGAACATCTGTGCGTGCGGGCATGTGATTACGCGCGTCTATTGACACAGATGACACTTCGGGAGCAGTGGAGTTGATGCCCGGGATGGCGCCTAATAAAAGGACATAATTAGAGTCGCTTACAGCGCGAGAGGCCCGAGAGTGACGGACATAATGGTGGGTCTGTTGTCACGCCGCGGCCGTGTTTTACTTTAATAAGCAGCACATGACAGCGCTAAAAGTAGGCGCATTGTCCAGGAGGCCCGGAGGAGGGGCGACACCGAGGCCCAGGCGCGGCGGAGGGGAGGCTGACAGGGTGATTCACGGAGAAAGAGCGCGCTGTGTCTCCTCACTACACACACGAGGCAGTTTACTCCACAGCAAAACAATTACACAATGCTTAGAGAGATATCTCAGGTGGAGAAAGACGGATAGATACACGCGCACTGTCGCCTCTGGAAGAAGATACACCGTGATTATCGGGTTTTCGCTTGGATTCCGCTCTTACACTCACTTTAAACGTGCAAACAAGATTGCAGCCGTTGGTCTCGTCGTTCATGTACGTCAGAAAAAATTGTGGTTCTCAAAGTAGGAATAAAACACAGACTTCCTGTTCGAGTTTTCCACGCTTCGCTTCCTAAACCTGGGAACGTAAACGACAAGCATGCAAAGTTTCATCTGTAATCACGAGCGAGCTGCGCGTTACTCGGCTTATCTCGGAAATTGCAGTTTAAAGAAAACGGTGATTATTTTCATCGCTTTCAATTTCCTGGTGCTGGATAATGCAAAAACACACTCGCGCACGCACAAAGATAATTGTGCATTTTTTACTAAAGCCACTTATGATGCACATTAATACACAGAGACGGATTCTGCGTTTCTTTTCAAAGCTATTAGGGATTGTGTAGCAGAGATGAGTTTCAAATGATAAGTGTTTATCTTCTGAATAATTTGCATTGGGTTATTTATTAAAACACACACACACATTTAAATGTGGCTGCTGTTAAATCTGGGAGACTGATGTTTATAACGCCAGCATGAATTAATGTTGAGATTCAGATCAGGTGTCAAGGTTTTTTTTATTTCTCTCTTTACTAAATACGGGATCACAGTCATTTTCCAGAAATTTCCACCTAAATTTAAGGGAGTATAAATCAGAAGTAATATCCGTTGCTATATACCTTTTAAAATTTTAAATCAAACATACGTATACATATCTAGGGAGAGCGCCCTAACACAGAGACAAGTGGGAAATGTCTACAATTAAATTAGGGGGGGAAAAATTAGTGGGAAACCTCAAGAATCACCCAGAAAGGTATTCATAATAAGGTAGCGCTCCTTTACGCTATGTCATAACTTGTGACGAGTACACTCAGGAGACTCACTGTCAGGCTTGAAAAACTAAAGTCTAAAAGACTTAAATTATGTTGCTACTGTGTATTGCTATATAACAGGGGTACTCAAATATAAATTTGAAAGGTCCACTTGCCAAATTTCTATTCAGCCCGAGGTCCGGAAAAATGACAGTCCAATTTCGACTACAAAAAAAGTAAAACCCAACGAACAACTCGGGACTTGATTCGTTGAGAACCGTTCAATTCTGTTTCCTGTACATAGCCTACGGAGGTTTTGTGTTGATTTGCGCATTCGCGCCCAGTAGAAAATGAACGAATCACTCTCGGAGACGACTCGTTCTTCTGAGTCACGTTAAAGATTGAATCGTTCATGAACGACCCATCACTAAAAGACTCAAAGATATATCGCGCGGAAACACAGTTGCGCACTTCATTGAGAACTCATTTGGATTATGATTAAATTAGC
>JAQMYL010000033.1:1125112-1152320 GCA_030014365.1 Clarias pachynema | reverse complement strand
TTTGGCGTCGGTCCAGATTTAACCGTATTTGGGTCCGGATGCGGACCGGAGTCCGCCTATTGAGTACCCCGGGTATATACTGTTTAATCCTTAAACTATAATCAACCTGCTCAGCACAGCAACACCAGATATAAATCTCTGTAAATCAGAAATACGTCCACAGCTCCCATGGTAAGAGCTTTCTGTAAAGAGATGAGGATGAATGGAAGGAGTCTCCAGTATTGTCGCTTCCGTTAGCGCTCCTGCGAGGGTTCGAGGAACCACAGAACACTCAGACTAATCACCAACACGGCCTGAGGAGCTCATGCGCCACCTCAAGAAACCACTTCACTGTGTGTGAGACACTGCGAGTGAAAAACGAGGGTGTCCTTAACGGCGAGGGGTGGTCTGGAGGACGAGGACACCAAACACGTCATGAATAACGGTCGAGATTATTTACGGCCCTTTGTGTCTAGGTGAAGCAAGCATTTTGTTAATTTTTAAAAACGTTACACAAAAGATAAAAACAATCTGTTAAACACTACAACACAGAGTTGCTCTTTTTTTTTCTTCCTTACACGGCGTACATTTTCCCAGACACTGATATTTAAGGAGATTGTGTCCTTAATGTTTTTTTTTTTTTTTCCCCCTGCTGGGTGAAGACAGAGGAGCTCGTCTGGGGCAGTCTGGAGGACGAGGACTGAGCACGGTGTCTGCATTTTTATCATCTCTCCGCTCAGCTTGCCATAAAATGATCGGTCAGGCAAATAATCGCTGCGAGGATGAGGGACGGAGGGTTCGCCTGAAGCCACTCTCTCCGCATGTTTAATCACGTCTGTGAAAGCTATAATCAGGACCGCTTTTAGAGGAACCTGTGCGAGGAGTGTCTCCTTCATCATGGAGTTGGGAAAGTAAAATTCATTAAACATACTAAGTGGAGTTTATACAGCAAGAACTCTCCAAACTAGCGAGTCACGTTACTCGGCGGCGAGGACTTTAGCAAGGACACTGACTGAGTTGGCGGTGAAACATCGAGGGAAGAGAGTAAAAGTGTGAGAGAGTGTGCAAACATGGCGAGGATATTATTAGATACCCTTCCCCACCCGCTGTGCAGACGGAGACTGCAGGAAGCAGGACGCTTTTACTGCCAGAAATCCCCCAGCGCTAGTAGCTGCAGTTAGCGGGACAACAGAGGTGACTGGAGACAAGAGTTTGGATATGAGGTCGTGCCATTTAAATCTCTAAAGAGACGGCTAAAACCCTCACGCCATGCTAACGTTCGAAAGGTTAATAACGGCTGCTGCATTCTAAACCCTTACGTCATGTAAGATATAGCGAAGGAAACGATCTGTGCATGATGATGACGACCTTGGCGCTTAAGTTCGGATGTCAGAAGACGCCAGACTGATCAGAGTGTTGATCTAGAGAGCAGATCTATCAGTGAAAATCACAGGTTTAAAGCGTTTATTACTACTGGGCAAAAAACTTTATGTAAGGAGTCTCCAGTGTCAGAATTTACTTCAGTGAGCAAGGTGAATGTTAAACGGCATTATAAAGAAATAAAAATCTTTAACACTGGCATATTGTGGTGATAAGGTTTGGGGGGTTTTGTAAGAAAATAATAAACAAGAATCATCACAAAATTCCGTCACACAGTATTACACTGTAACAGTGGGCCAACCATCCAAGATGGAGGCAAAACTGTCCGGGTTTGATTCCCAGGTGATGCTACAGCCACACCCACACACTCACTCGCGCAATCATGGTGACACTTGCCAATCATGTCAGTCTGTGAGCTTACGCAAGTGGAAGGGGTGGTTTCCTCCAAGTGCGTCACACCAAGCAAGCGCCCTAAAAGATACAGGAGGGGAATTGGAATTCAAAGTTCCCAAGAAACACGTAAATAAGGAACCGTCCCAAGGTGATCGAGTAAATAAATAGAAAATGAAGAAGAAATTTGACGCGCGGCTGAACAGTGATTACATCACAGTACATTTGATGACTTCTCCAGTTGTTTTCAGTCGAGTGAGAATTTCTGATCCCTAAAAATAAGTTACGTTGAAATCTTACGGTGCATCTCGGATCACCGAACTCCAAAGGCAGGACTCTTCTCCTTTGAAATGCTGAACCAGGACAATGTTGCAGGGTTTGATAAGCTCTAAAAAGGAATGTTTTAGGGAATGCTAAAAGATCGGTTGCTCTGTCTTGACGTTGCACGTACACACAAGCGCTCGGGCCCTGTGAGCCTGCACAAGCCTTCCGTAACACGGTTCAAGTGAAAACCAGGCAACAGCTGCGTTTTATTACCGACGACGGAGAACAAGACAGGAGGCTGAGGAGGGGATCATGGAACAATCTCAGGCACAAGTGTGCAGTTTCAAGAGGCAGCTGAGAGAGCGAACGGAACGTCCTCGCCAGCCGTCTGGAGCGGAAAGATTCGAAGTAGTCGTGGTAAAGATTCTTTTCCCAGGACCTCAAAATGGAGCACATCTGCAACACAGGACCGAAGTGGACCTCTGATAATTAGGAACTGCAAGACTTCCTGATGAGGATGTAAAGCAGTTACATGAGTTAGAGGTTACAGGTTCAGGAAGTCAGGGAAAGTTCAAGGAAGTCGAGGGAATTCCTCTGGAGCTACAAAGAACACGGGGTCGAGGAACAAGCCATCAATAATATACTAGAAATTATCACGGTTACACTTCACGGAAAAATAAAAATAAATGTATAGCTATGAAGCCATTCGGCGCGAGTGTCACGGGCGAGTACCGCGACTGCTGCTCGGAGTTTCAATCAGAGTGGGCGTCAACACAACCTGATCACACCGATGCCAAAGTTCAGACATTCGCTCTCCAGATAAATTATTCACGCTGATAATCCGAGCCTGCGGACAAAGTCACCTTGAGAAGGCGTTATGAAAACAATCACGATTGCAATAAAACGCCAGACTTGTGACGACTCAATTGTCTTTACCGCTAGTGTGAGGGTGTGATCCACTCCGCGAGAACAGGTTGTGCTTTTTTTCCCCCGCTCTGACCCCTGTGATTCAGAGATCACCTCGGGAAGAGACAAAGCTAAGATTAGGTTGTGGCTCTGTTTTCATCTTCCCGTATGACCATCATATGTCCTTTTAAAATTCATGAATTCCTGAAGAGCGTGGACACGCGCGTGCATGCGACGCTAGCCACCCGCCGTAATTTACAGCAATAATAAAAACAGATTAAAGTTGTGCTTTATGAAAGCTCTTTGTTCCTGGTTTCATTGCAGGTCCGCCGCTAGGACTCCCCCGGTGCCTCTGACTCCGGCCTCGACTCGATTAGCACACACCGCCGATATGTTTATGAGATGCCGCGCTGAAGGAAAGAATAACGATGGCGTAAATCGTGTGAGTAGGAGGACGACGTGATACGGCGACACACACACACACAAACACTCTAGGAAGGTGTGTTTATTACAGCGGGATGCTCGGATAATAAAAAGAAAGAAGATTGCATCTGGGGGCGGGGTTATTTTAAGTGTAGTTTTAGTTTAAGGTTTGGGAGTCAAACAAAAAGTGACCAGTATAACAATGGAAAGAAAATGTAAATAGGAAATGATTAAGAATAAACAGGAAGAAGAACAAAAAACATAGCAAAAGGAGAGATAAGAAGAGAAGGACAAAAAGAAAGGATGAAAGAAAAGGTGAAACTGAAGAAATTGGGGGAAAAAAAGAAGAAGGAGAAGGTTAGAGAAAACGATTTGTCTGCTGCGAATGAAAACTAATCCGTGAAATCTTTCCATCCCTGAACGCAGCAGAGATCAAGTTCGAGGTCAGAGGTCACATTACTGTGAGCTAATATTGAAGAACACAGTGTTTACGAGTAAAGCATCTCTTCGAGGCTCGGCAACCTGCCTGGTGGTTCATCAGAAACAGAGAGAGAGAGTCTTTACTGGAACTTGTAAATGTGCGTTAGCTTGAGGCGCAGGTTTAGACGCGTGCCTGACGGAGCTCTCAACATCCTGAAGTGTTTAATCCTAACGTATAATTACTGTCCTTCATAACCGTTGTAAGTGTTAGCATGCGGCAGATGATGCTGGAAATGATGTAACTGGCATCACAACCGAGTTTCGAGAAAGGCAAGCCGCTAACTCCGCGTGTCCTGTCCGTACGTGCCGGCGCTCGCACGCCGCTCGACTAGAGGTTCATTCATTTGCACGATCAGCTCATGATTAACTTTCACTTCTCCAAAGACCAAACTGCGGGAATGATTACAGACTTGCAGGCCAAGAGGAACACGACAACACATCTCCTGCATGAAGAATGTTCTGGGTGTTTGAGATGAAATGAGATGAAAAAAGCTTTCCAGACGAACGGGTCATTGAGTAGCACCTGAAGGAGACCAACTGATGTAGAAATTAAATTTGATGTCAATGAGACAGAGGTTGCACTGGAGTGTAGATGAGATTCCACCTCAAAGAGACCTACCTCCAGAGAGGCAAGACTTTCTGGCCAAGGTTCCTCCTCCATGAAGGCAACATTCCACATCCAGGGAGATTACATTCCACCTTCTTGTGGACAAGATTTGTCCTCCGTTGAGACGAGGTTCCACCTCAATAATATGAGGTTCTTGGAGAAAGGTCTGGTTGGTTGATTATTTACAAGAAATCAATCAGCAACAGTACACTTGTGCTTTATTCCTCTGACATCACAGCAAATGTTTTAACAATTGATTTATTTTAGTGATTAAATACAAAATAAATGACTTCCTGTCCTCAGTGATGTTGCTGCACATCTGTGTGGCTGCTGTTCTAGAAAACTAATCAACACCATAAGCAGCAGCAGCAGCAGCAGCAGCGCCGCGGCACGGACAAAACTACAACATTTTAAACCGTTAAACAAATGAATATCTCTTGAGAATCTCAGAGTCCTGCTCATTTTCCTCCAGCACAGGAGAAGAAAAAAAAAACAATCAAGCTGTCCAAAAAACTCGTCCTCGTCCTCCTGAAAATCATAACAGGAGGTGGTGTGTTTCGTCTCAGAGCGCTGCTTTAACGAGATCTACAAGTTTTATTTGCTGGGATTCTTTGCCTGAGAAGCTTTCCAGGTGGCAGGAGCGGTAACTCGGAGCGGCCATTCCAGTTTCCCATACCCCCCGAATTTATTCACAGGACTCGTAACAAACGCAACACGCCAGATTGACTGCTACAACTCCGGCTGCCAAGTCCAAATTATTTTTCCAGCAATAAAAAAAAAAAAAAAACAAGTAGAAGAAAATCCAGAGTCTGCGTTTAGCCAACTTGGATGAACCGCAAACAAATGAAAACCATGTGGCAAATATTCCTCCTATCTTTAAAATAAACACACTTCTGAACAGATGGGCTGTAGGGCCCATGTGTGTGTGTGTGTGTGTGTGAGAAAAGTGTGTGAGATACGGTTCGGGCATCGAACGAGCCAAATCATAAGACCGCTCCGAAAAAAAGTCACACTAATTAATAAACTTCGTTCAGTAAAGAAGGAATATATACAGAAGTGAGTAAAACAAAATACAGTTTAAAGCAAGAAAATGTTTATGATAGTGATTTGGGTTTAAAATCTCGACTGTGTAGCTGCACAATTAAAAGAAGGCACATTAGGGTTCATTATTCTGCAGCAGTGTTGAGAACTAGAGCTGCTGTGTGTCATTTTTCTTTGTTGACATTTTTTATTAGATTCACTAGTGCTAATATTTATTGTCCGGTTTGTCTTAAGCAGTGGTATTTCAGGCAGGTTATGTATTAAGGATTACAAACTGTTAAAACAATGTAATAATAATAAAAAAAATTGTGTAACTTGTCCTGTTGATTGTTTAAAAAAAAAACACAACGTTACCAAAGAATAATTTTGTTATATTCCTGCTCAATCCTCCAATCCAGTAGGTGGCAGTAATGCACTAGCTACCCATAAACTCAAAAAGAAGAAGAAGGAGGAGGAGGAGGTGAAGGTGGAATGATAATCCGACAAAACGAGAGTATTTTGTGGAAGATGGAATGTATTTTTCACAAACGTCATGGTACGTTTATTTTATTTAAGGAACGAGTCAATTCTGGAGCGTTCAGCTCAATACAAAAGTTTTATTAAAATGAATGATGGTTTCACTCACATTGTTAATCTACAGAGCTCCGAGTTTACGCGTCACTGGTTCTAGATAACAAATGACATCACAGGTGGGAGACTCAGGGACTCCAGTTTACCGCTGATTCTTTTCCCACATGCTCGGTTTTATCATAAAGCTCTGGTGTTTCAAAGAAGTCGATCTAAAGGCAACAAATAAAAGTCAGCTTTTTAAATCCCAGCTGTCAATCAGAGACACTAATTAGAATCATGTGTGTGTGCATGTGTGTGTTTTTTCGGTGTGGTTTTATCAAAGATAACGAGTGGGAATCTCCGTAAACAGCTTCAGTGCAGAAACACGGCTGCCAGCGCTTTTACAGTTCAGCTAATTGCATCTGACACAAAGTGATTTGAGGTGTTGATGTACTGCTGCGTGTGTGTGTGTGTGTGTGTGTATGTGTGTGTGTGTCATTTACCTGCTGCCAGTAAAACACACCCACCGGGCAGCATTTACAGCTTTAATACCACCTTCACCTGACGTGATGATGAACCTCAGCGCTCGTCTCTAAAGTAACTCCTGATCTCCTGGATGAGCAGCACAAAACTGCTGTTGTTTTATACATACATACATTAAGGAGTATATATTTTTATTTTAATAACTGTAGAAAAAAATTGTAAATTTGTACTAAGCGTGCCTCTTTTATCCGGATTTATTGCTAGATTTGTAGCTATTTGTTAATTTCAGTTATAAGCAAAAATTCGGAAAAGTGAAGATTTAAAAAATTGGGAGTGATTTAAAAAAAATATCTGGAATTTTTTTGTACAATTTCACCGTGAAACAGATCGTCAGTGTAGCCTTTACAAAAGAGAAAAATAAATTAAATAGAAAGAAAAAAAAATTAATGTAAAATAAACTGGACATTTTAAATATTCTAAATATATATTAATATTAATTATAAAAAATCTATATTGAGAAAGAAAATAATAAAAAAAATAATAATAATAAATAAAAACTTGTAATTACAAATAAAATAGACACAATAGCAAGACGTTAGCGCAAAAAAAGGTGTTCATACAAATGCATTTTTTGAGTTTCTGCACATAACTAGCCAATTAAAACATCGTTTTGACAATTCCAGCTTCGAGACAGGGGACGCCGGGCCGGACAACGGGATTGTGCTGAACGTTAGAGTGTTTCATGCGACTGTCAATCATTTAATAACAGCCACAAAAGCTGATTATGTCAAAACATTTCTGTGGCGCGTTCGGCTCGTTCCAGAGGAGACGAACGGTTTCCGAAACGCGTTTGAAGTTATTGACGGCGTCTGTGACGGCTGCTTCAGACAGTATGACCAGGACGGGTTAAAAAAAAAAAACCCATCAAAACCTGGCTTCTGTAAGTGTCTCTGACAAGCCGTCTGTCTGCTTCAAACAATTCTACACAATGAGAAGTCGAACTGTCAGCTGACAAAACTCGGAAAAAAGAAACGGAATGAACGTCTGAGCGACTCTTCGACCTCGGCCTGAAAGGAGGAGCCTCCGTTACAGTAAAGCACGCTCGAGATTTAAGAGACAAACTCGATAAAATACAGCAAACGAAGACTTAAGAGAAGCCAGAGACGGCAAACTCCACGGGGAAGCTTCATCTGCAGGTGGACAGGAGCGATACTGAGGGTTTAACATGAAGAGAAAACACTAAAGTCTGGGTTTAAACAGGAGAGGACGCTCCTCTGTCCCTCTGTCCAGTAGGAGGCTTTGGCCTGGGAAACTAATTCTAATCCAAGAAGCTGGAAATCGGTCTCTATGCCAATGTAATATCGTAAACACATCACTTAAATACTTTCAAATAAGAGTCGGTCATGTGACTAGTATCCTGTTTTTGTCCTGCGTGTCGGAGCTTAAGCTGTAACTTCAGGACGTCCATCAGGAGAATTGTATTAACGTATTAACTTTAAACTAGAATAAAGAGCAGCTGCTGTAACCCAAGTGACAACAGGAACGTGAGAGTTTTCACAGACGTGTTTATACACAACGATACACGTTTAAAAGCTCTGGAGGGAAGGAGCTCCTGATTTCCCCCTCAGGAAGAAGAGATCCTACTTTCCATACAGACAGCTCAATCTGCATGTGCTTTCATCACGCATATGTAAATATTGATTGCATTCACACTTTCCACGTGAGGGATATCTGAACATAATTGCTGTGAAGTCAGAAACTTTATTCCTCCAGTTCTGCGCGTGAGCGTTTCAGGATTCCCGTCTTTCAGCCGCGTGCCGACCGTGCGACGCTGCCCAACCGTCAGGGCTTTAATCGCATGTCAAACCTGCCAATGTCTGCAGGCAGGCAACAATAACACGCACTGCAAATATTTACATGCAATTTCAAAGCCATTACACACGTGATTGTGGTTTCTGTTTGCCGAACGTCGACGGGCCTTTATTCAGCCGGCGAGTGATTTGAATGGAAGGTGCTCCTGTCGGTTTGCAGGGTAAACAGAGCGAGCAGTAAATAAAAGATGCCAGCTGTTGGCCAGCAGAAGGGACGCAGGCGTGTGCCTGGTGGGGGTACAAGGGGTGGGGGTTGGGGGGTGATATAGGGGGCAGATGCTGGAGCATTAGGATACATCAGGGCTTGATAAATTCCTGCATCATCGCGATAATGTGAGCAAAGCAACATCGAAAGTGAACTGCCTCATCATTATCATCATCATAATGAACATCACCTGCTAACTCACACCTTAGACGTTCTGCTTTAAAGATAAACAGATAGATCTTGTAGAATTACAGATGCATTATAGACAGAAAGACAGAGAGAGAGAGATATACTAAAGACAAACATACCGTAGATAGAAAGACAGAAATATAGATACTATAGGCTTATATTTGATTATAAATACTGTAAAAAGACAGACAGACATAAATTTACTGATTTACTTAATTACTGGTTTCTTCCTCTCTTTCCACTCTATAAGACTTCTATAAGTCTTCCCTTTTGTTTTCTCTTTAACACCTCCTTTTTACTTTTATCTCCTTTTCTCTTCACTTGTCTCTTCTTTTCATTTTTCCTTTCTTCAATTATTTCCTGTCAGTAATCTGTACTTTCTTTTTTGTCCTTTTTTCTTGTTTGTCTTCCTCATTTTCTTGTCTCGATTTTTCTTTTATACCTCACCATCATTCACTCCGTATTTTTCTATCCTTCTTTTATCCTTTGTTAATTTTGACGTCAATCATCATTGCTCTTTTTGTCTTTCCGTCCCTCTGCGCCTCTCTCTTTCTTTCTTTCCTGTCAGGTTCTCCTTCACTTCCTGATTAACGTCCCGTCCCGAGCGCCGCACGCCCGGCCACGTTAAGGGACTGAGACACAATGATGGCTGAACATCTGGAAAAACACAAAAGCTTTGGCAGAGCAGCAGATTTCATCCTCAACCTTTTCCACAGCCTCGGCGGCGAGCGGCGTTTAGCGCGCGTGATTTATAATACGGGATTCCCATCTGCGGCCAGGGCCTTCTCCGATAATGAGACGGGACCCGGTGGAGGTTCTGAGAGCAGGCAAGGTGTTTACTGGGGCAGTGTGTCAGGAGACGGACGACTGTGCCGGGGAGACGGGAAAGGGCACGGGGCGTCTGCTTCGGTGGAGGAACGCCTCGCTCCACAGTTAATCATCAAACTCCCAGCAGATCGCTCCACCCCTGGGAAGCATCCTCCGCTCGAGCCGTGATAAAGTGCGAGAACTAACTTACCCTTCAGGTGAGATCATCGCGAGCAGGTGTGAGAGAGACTCGTCTTCCACAGGAGGAGACGGAAATAAAACCCGAGCTCGTGTCCAGCGTCCTGTTACACCTCACGCCCGACTCTGACTGGTGGTGCTCACGGCACCGCACACGCTGGTTTCTTCATATCGTTTCTCAGCAACAAAATACGACAAAGTGCGTGCTTGCAGAAATGCGCCATACAGCCAAAAGTATGTGCACTCCTGACCATCACTCGGTGGTCAACAGTTGTACAACAGAACTTCCGTATGTGCTGAAGCGTTAGAGTTCATCCCAGAGGTCATGGTTCAGTGTGTTCTTCCACTCCGATACACTCTTAACATCACGCGTCTTCATGGAGCTCTTCCTGAACCCCGAGCGAGCGGTTCAGGCTCTTCCTCAATCCAGAGTAAGCAGTTTGAGCTCTTCCAGAAACTCGTGCCAGCAGTTCGAGCTCTTCCTGAACCCCAATCAATCGATTAGGGCTCTTCTCGAGTTCCCCTTCGTTGGAACTACAAACCCCTTATCCAGCATGACGAAGCTCCTCCGAGATCCACAAAGATGATCGTCCATGAAGAAACACTATTTCATAAGTGTACTGGAGTGGAATAACCAAACCATCACCTCCAGGACGAGCTGGAAACAGAGCCTCCTCGACATCACCACTAATGCTCCTGAAGCTGAATGAACCACGCTCAAACGTCTAACGGAAAGCCTTCTCACGAACATTGAGAACATTGTCACAGCCGGAAACGGAAAGTTCAGCAAGGACGCATGGGTCTGATGGTCAGGGGTGCACATACTTTTGATCAGGCAGCGTATAGAAGAGTGGGGGAAAGACTGCTTACAGCTGTTGGCCATAACACGTTATATTATGAAAAATAAAGCATGGTTTATCAAGTTATGGGTTAGTAAGTACGGTGCGTGTGCATAACTTTTGGCACCCCTCTGCCCAGGCCTGCCCTGACCTCTAACGACTCGAGTGGAGCTTCGCATTTCCTGAGGCAGTTTTTCTGGTGAGCAAGTTATACGTTCCCACAAAACACACACACACACAGGATCGACCTCGCTGCTGTTACACAACATGAGACGTTTGAGACGACGTTTATCTCCAGGGTCCAGGAGGACGTCGAGGAGGAGGAGAACGCGCAAGTCATCACTGTGTTAAGACTGAATTCAAAATAAACACCCAAGTTTCTCACGGCTGTGTTGTGGGAGAGCGGGACGGGTTTGATGACCGAGTTAAACTTACACACACACACAGAGGTGCATGATTTCACCTTTACCTCATGTAATGTTCACTTCATCTCTTAGATCCCTCTCTCACTGTTTACACAACAGGACAGGCCCAACTTTTCAACCTGCAGGGTGTGTGTGTGTGTGTGTGTGTGTGTGTGTGTGTGTGTGTGTGTGTGTGTGTGTGAGATGATTAAAAACATCTCCAGCGTTGACCTGAACTGGACGCCTCATGGAAGGATGATGTATTATTTGAATAATACTTTGCTGGTTGTTATTGCTGAGGGGGAAACAGTGTTTTGACAGTTCCAGGCTGTTGAGTGCGAGTGTGTGTGTGTGTGTTTGAGAGAGAGTTAT
This sequence comes from Clarias pachynema, assembly GCA_030014365.1. Lineage (NCBI taxonomy): Eukaryota > Metazoa > Chordata > Actinopteri > Siluriformes > Clariidae > Clarias > Clarias pachynema. Next base: position 1,140,933 of record JAQMYL010000033.1, on the reverse strand, counting down.
GACTTAGACAAAGATCAGATTTTCTTTTTTGGAGCAGAGAACACTGAGCAGACAAAAACCAAACTGTTCCAACAGAAGGAAAATCAATCTCTCTCTCTCTCTCTCTCTCCTCGTCTTTATTCCTCACCCTCGTTTTCCCCCCTCCCTCTTATACCTCGACTTTTTCTTCTTTCAGTCTCCTTCTTTCTTTCTTCCCTCTCTCACCGAAGGAAGGGTCTTTTCCCTTCCTTCTTTTGATTTGACCTCATCCTCTTTTTGTCTCTCTCTCAACGTGAGTTGTGCTAATGTATAACATGTGATTAGTCACTGAAACAGACTGGACACACACACACACACACACACACAGAACTGTAAAAGAGCAGTTTGGTCTCTTCCCGAGACCCCGAGCGAGAGATTAACACCATCACATGCGTCCTGAACTCACCGAAAGGGTTTAAGGTCGTGTTTATTGCGGCCTGTATTTGCATGTCATTTGCATATATCCCCTGAGGGCAGGTCGGAACGCCAGGAGGCTAAACTCTCGATTTATTACCCCGGACCATAACTAGTTTTCAGTTTGCACTCGTTTGCATCTCATTTGCATAAACTGGTCTTGTCGGGGATTTGGGGTTCTGTGACCTAAATTATCCTCATTCCTGAGACCTGAGAAAGAAACCCAGTGATTAGTATTAATTAAATCAGGACACTTACAGAAACGTACACTCTGTCAGTGTGTGTGTGTGTGTGTGTGTGTGTGTGTGTGTGTGTGTGTATACGCGGTGTTCATTTATTACCCGTTAGTCTCTCCCTTTTACTTTGTGACCTCTTTCTTACCTCCTCTTTTATCTTCACCTTCTCCTCCTGGTCTGTTTATTTTCCTGTTTTTCTTCTGGAAAAACTCTCTCTCTTCTTGTTTTTCTTTATGTTTCACCTAAACTTATTTTTTTGTTATCCCCCTTTTCATCCTAAATACTGTCGTATTCTCAAAATGTTCTTGGGTGTCTTTGTGTTTCTTTTTCGTCACAGAGTCCGTGTACAGAGAGACAGAGGAGATGTTTTATGGTTTATTATAATAACAAGGACGAGGCACTCTGTACAGAGAACCCTCACTCCGGCACAGATTGGGTCACATGATGACGTTTTCCTTTCATACTTTCATGTTTTTGGTTTTGGGATTGCTCATGGCGTGATGCAGTTCCCCCCCCCCGCTGCCCCGGCAGGTGTGTCCCTGGGGGCAGGTGTCAGTGGGGGCAGGTGGAGGGGTAGCGAGGGGCAGGTGGAGGAAGGGTTACATTGCATTTAAAGCCACTGTGAATTACACAACCACTCTGAGCGTTCTCTCCTGTTAAACTTTTTGTCTGTTTAAAGTTACGTTAAAGTGACTCAGTTACCCTACAGCAGCTATAAACACACTCCTGCTCTCAACACACTCACTTTCCACGTCTTTTCTTAAAATGAATTATTTTTTTGAAATCTTTTTTTGTCTCTTTATTTCTGTTTCCTTCTCTTTCCGTATTTCTCTAAATGAAAGTAGACAAAGTAGCCCCAAACTGATCTCATGGTGATTCTGCGACCCCAAGTCTTGATCACTTGACGTTTTTATTACAGATTTATAATTGAAAACTTTATATTCTGTCCAAATCCACATGTAATAAGAAGACTCAAACCTGCAAACACTAACTCAGGAGATCACGCAGCAGCTCTCAGGGCTGCAGGACTCGTGGTTGTGGCGTAAAGAGCGAGTCAGCGTAATTACAGATCTTAAGATGGTTAAACCTCGCACACTTAAGACCAGCTCAGGGGTCGGCAGGTGTGTTAGAAACGTAAGAGATGAAGCAGTTAGCTGGTTTAACTGCAGAGGGAGAGAGACAGAGTGACGGGTAGATCCACCAGCCCGTCTCAGTGTCGTCTACTCCTCTCAGAAACTACACAGTTCAGCTCTGAGCGCAGAAACACTCACAGCTCAGTGCATAAGAAGGGTGAAGATAGTGCGAGTGCACAAGCTCTCACCACTGCCTCCTGCCCCACGCCCCCTGCCCCTATGCCCCCTGCCCCGCGCCTCCTGCCCCACGCCCCCTGCCCCCACGCCTCCCGCAGTGATGCGGTATTATCTCAGGTTCAGCGGAAGAAGCAGAAACGTCATGTTTTTTTATGGTGTCTCCTGTATCGCCATAGCAACAGGTCCAGACATTGTTAAACAAATGTCAAATTCAAAATCATAAATGACACTATTTATATTCTGCTTCTTCATTTACACTTCGACTGCCGACTCTCCATCTCTCTTCATCCATCCTGCTCCTCCGTCCCTACACCACTCAGTCTCTGATTAGATCCAAAAACAACAAACTTACTGTCTGCTTTCAAGACAGAGAGAGAGAGAGAGAGAGAGAGAGAGAGAGAGAGAGAGAGACTGTAGTTCCTGAAAGCTGATTTAGTTACTGAAGAGCTCTCTCTCTCTCTCTCACACACACACACACAAACTCCAGCGGTGAATCTGAAGCATTACTCTGAAGCAGATGCACGCGCACGCCGTGGGTGAGCGGCTTGTTGACGCCGACCTCTTTATATGCAAATTGGGCGTAAAGCGCTCCTGATGTTTTACGCTGAATATCGAAATTGAAAATCTAAATTGCGCCGGGACGACGGCTTCCCATTAGAGCCGGAATGGGAAAAGCAGCGTGCGGACCGATGAGCGACCGCACACTGAGACGAGCCTCCCAGAGAGACCGCCGTCCTCAATCTCCTCATGAGCGGCGGAGACGAGGACGCCGGGGAGCCGCCCCTCTAAAACTAAACTATAAACACCCCCCAACCCCAAACGAAGCTCAGCCTGGACACACGCAAGTCAGGAGGAGTTCTTAAAGAAGGGCTTGGATACACTTCAGGAGTGTAGTGAGGTGCGGTGAGGTGCGGTGAGGTGTCGAGTGATGTAGTGAGGTGAAGTGATATTCAGAGATCGTCCATGTTCTGTTTTACGACCTGAGCAAGAAAGGAAGGAACGCTTCATATCCTGATACACCTGAGAGCTACTCGAGTGTTTAAACCAGACAAACACAAACAACAAAGAACAGAGAAAGAAAAAATAGGGAAAAGATAGGAAAGAAGAAGAAAAAAAGAAATGGGTAAGGTTTTCAACTGGGAAACAAAGAAGCAAAAAGAGAAAAGAGAAAGAAAAAAGATGAGTGGAAAAAGGAATGAAGAAGAAAGGAAAGGAAAAAAGATGGGATGCAAAAGGAAAAAAAGAGAACGAAAAGAAAGGAAAAAAAAATTTTAAAGGAGGAAGGAAAGAAAAGGAAAGAAAGAAGGCAAAGAGGAAAGAGATGGAAGAACGAAAGGTAGGGGAAAAACTGAAAAAAAAGACATAAAATAGGAGAAGTTAAAAAAATAGGGTACAGAACAAATACAAAAACGAAAGGAAGAAAAACAGAATAAGTATAAAGAAAGAAAAGGAAAGAGAAGAAAAATTTTAAAAAAAAGGTAAAAAAGACAGAAAAGAAAGAAAGGGAAACAAAAATCATTATGTTGTAAAAAAGAAAGAGGTGAGGCTTGTGAAAATCTTAAGAGAAAGAATGATGGGTATTTATTATTATTCTTTTTTATTTAATTTTCTTTAAGTCAACAGGTTAAAGCACCACTCCAAGTCCCACCACACCTACACGTTCCAGAGCACCTGCCTGACTAAACCATCACACCTGAGCAGTTCCTCAGACGGACCTCTCAGTGGAGACGTCCGACACACAGACGAGTCCTGAGTAAAAGCCTCACACACACTTGGACAGATGCGTGAACGTCAGCCTGTTAACTGCAGAGAGGTGTGAGGAGGAGGAGCGGCGTCTCAGAGCGAGCCAGCAGACACGTCCGGGGGGTGTAATGATGTCTCACACTGATTTAAAACACCTGGTATGTCCAAAACGTCTGCTTTACTGGTGTGACTGGTGCGTTTTCATGAACTGGTTTAGTCACCATCATAAACCAAATCACATCATAACTGATCGGAGGAGGTCTGAGGTCTCCTGATGGTGAAGTCATTCCAGAAAGTGTTTCCAGACGTACTAAGGGACAGACACGTCTGGTGGAGCCGCATGCCGATAGTCTGAGTGATGGCGCGTCTCCTGTCGTGTGAAATCCTCCGATTATCCATCCACACTCGCGGCTCGCGCGGAGCACCGACGGGCCTCCCGTCGCCTCCCCTCGAGTCATCGACGCCAACACACCCATAAGGACCCAGAGCCCGGGGATTATTTTTTATTTCAGAGAAACTCTTCAGCCTGGCCTCATTTCTGCACACTGCCACTCTCGCTCCCCCGGTGTCCTTGTTGTGCTGTGGGAGTCCGGTAATAGCGACGCAGCCAGTCTTGCATGCACCACTGGGCTGATGGGTAATGCGGCTTCCATCTCAGCAGGCAGCCTTGCTGTTTCTCGCTCGCTTTCGAGGAAGTCGCCATGCGCTCACCCGTTACCGCCGGGAGCCGCCAGACGGTCCCGGCCGACCCGCGCCGAGGTTTACTCGCGCTTATCCTTTCGATCTCTCTAGCCCCTGAGACTAGCAGATGGCCGAGAGTGACATCATACCTCAGCGCACGGAGAGAGAGAGAGGAAATCTCCGTCAATAATTGTGCAGGAATAACCTCAGAACTCGTGACCGGAGAAGTGGGCCGCGGGAAAGAAGGGGGTGATGGGGGTGCTGCGAGCTTAGGAAATGGATAAACAGCCGGTAAATGCGTTATGAAGTGCAGAAGCATGTGCGGGACGAGGAAAACATATCGAGAGAGATGTTATAAAGACTGATTTACTCCACACACACACACACACAGAACAGTAACTGATCCCTTTCATATAAATGTCATCAATAATTTACTCCAAATTAAACCCCTAAATCAAAAACATGCAAGCTGCATGGACCGGTTCTTTGCACGGTATTTCCAGGAGACATTGTGCCAAAAAAGACTGAGCCGTCTGATCATGAACATAAAAGCTTTCTTCTTCTCCCACTGGAAGACCAAACATATTCCCCCGATCCTGGATTCTCTACCAATCTGGAGGACGATGTACGTTTACCAGGTCCGGTTACACGACGATAAGAGAGAGAAGGGAGTCGATCTCGCTTCACGTTTGAGGAAATCTTTTTACTGTGTTGACATTTCTGAAACATCAGGACAAATCTGACGGTTTGAGCACGACAGCTCTGGATTATCTGCTTGTTTGGAATGTTGAGGTCATCCAGCCGGGAAAGAGTCTTGACAGTTTTTGAGAGCAGGTAAGGTAGAGTGTAGAAGGATTTGGCTGGACTCGCTAGGATTAGTCAAACTTATGTATGTGTGTGTATATATATGTACACTAGAAACTAAATGATCTACATGGAAAAACCTGAGAGCCTCAGTGTGTATATCCATGATGACCCCCCAAAAAAGGGGAGTGGGGGAGAAAAAGTTCAGCAGGGAGCACAAGCAGGACACGTGTTACGTAACTCTAATAAATAAGACCTATGAGTTTTTCGGGGAGTTCCATTGGAAAATGGAAATCATCCAAGAAAAAGTCAGAGCTTACAGAGGCAGCAGGTTCCACACCCTGGTCCTGGAGTAACCCCCTGTCCTGGATGTTTTACTGCTCACCCTGCTCTACGACCCTGTGGATGAGAGGAATGTGAACTGGTGACAACACGGTATTCCAGAACATCCAGCACTGGTAGAACACGCTGCTCGTGACTTGCACAGCTTCTCACCACATTACTGCAGCTTGAATAACTGTCCAAGCCCCTGACACTGACACTGACGAACACCGTCTCCAAGACGCTTCCAAGACTTGATGGTGAAAGATAATCCAGATGGGTGTTGAGGGTTTGTACTCTTATATTCTTTCAAGTTGTGGCTGCGCTGAAGGTTTATGTTCCCCACACACACGAACAGATGCAGGACAAGAGCAGCAGCGTCTACAACACCCTGCACATCACAGCACAGACACACACTGCTTGGACAAGAGGCTTTGCATATTTATGCACCATTTACCTTTGACACACCTTTACGCACTCGTCTCCTAAGTAGTAAATATGAAGCACTTACCTTCATGTAACTATTTCCAGTGTAATTATTTGCTTTGAGTCTACAAACATAAGACTAAATGCTCAATGATGTGTGTCAAATAATCACAATGTGAATTTTTTTTTTTTATCAAATTAGACACCCTAGTGTCATAGCCTAGTGTAACCCCGGGCCCACAACATCTGGCCTACTGTGACTGAAGTAAGTCATGTTCATGAGAACATAAACCACATGAGATATTAATGCCCCGAGTCAGGGCGATTATAAATAGCCTCTACTGAAGGACACTCCAGCTCTCGGCGATCGAAAATCAGTCAAGCCACTAACGCCTGATCAATACAGCACTATGGATTTCTTCAAATTCAAAATACAGTATTAACTCGGTTAACTTCGGGCTGCGCGATTTCCTCTACGCCAGTCACGAACGAACAAATCCGCAAGGAATCCGCGTGGCACCAAGGGTCAATCGCGTCAAAAAAAAAAACTAACAAAAAAAAAGGACCTCTACTGTCAGAGCTCGTCTCTTTTTTCCTTTTCTTTTATTATTTTTTTTTCAACGAGTAGACAGATTAATCGAAAGACCCCCGCAGCTTGCTGATGCAAAACGTGTCTGCGCAATTATACACCATTTCCACAACACAGAAAGGTCAGCGGCTTCTCATTTGCTTCGAGTCAGACCTTTCTGCTTTGCTACACCATAAAGTAGACGCTGCATGCAAATCGCTGCAGCCTTCATCCCGAGCCGCCCAGCTTTCAAAAACACTCCGGTCCCTTTGACCCTTTCGTTTGTATTTATACGGTGCGGTTGGCACGCGCGAGGCCGGAGCACGCCGGGGATCCAGACATGCAGAATTAATACGTTTGGAGTCCTGTCCTCTCGGGTCACACCCTTCAGCACACTCAGCTCCAGCAGGTGGTCAGGGTAAAGCAGTCATTAAAATTGATGAGCAAGAGAGAGTGGGGTTACTTTACTAGAGAAGGAGGAGATGAGAAAACGGAACGGAAAAAGAAGAGAGTACTTTATTTTCAGTGCAGCGTTCAGCTCACGGTCGGTTTGTTGTGCAACAAAAAAAAAAACAAGATGAACCCAGATGTGGGGTTGAAATCAAACAAATAAAACAAATAACGCTAAGAATAAACAAAACATGGAAGAAGCAATCAATATTAAAAATCTACATTAAAAGATAATGACGTTATTTCTTCATTTTAGCTAGGTCGACACTTCAACCAACCATTCCACACTAATAAAATTCTCGTTTAAATGTTCAACTTTTGACACCAAGATTCTAAATTTGATTTTCAACCTTTTTTTTCTGTACCTGTCTAGGATTAGAAACTCTAACGGACTACCTCAGTTATTTTTTTATTTAATCTCAAACTTCTGACTTAATAATATCTCAGAAAGGTGTGATAGCATCTCCTTTATGATTAAAAGGACATCTGTTATGCAAAATCTCCATTCGCGTCATGTTTAGACAATTAGACTCTACTCTCTAGTATGCATGCATAAAAAAAAAATCTCTTGCTTCTTGCCCTTTTTCTTTTCTTTCTGTATTTACCCTCTAACATGACCTCATATAAGTTGATAAGATGATTCGCCCTCTCCCTGCGTCCTGCTCAGCTCTGCTGATTTCTGGAGGGGCGGGACTCAGCACTAGATCATTTACATAGACATTAAAACAGCTGGAGGAGTGAAACAGGGGGAGTTTTGAAACTTGTGACAACCTTGAGACCGATGTTAACTTTTTTGAAGAAACAGTAAAATACGATACCATTAAAATAAAGTCAAGGTGGATCCAGGTTAACTTAGTTATAGCGCATAAAACAAATCCTCCTCACTTAGCCAAGTGTATCAGTCGATCTTCAACTTCCCTCAGCCTGACCACTGGAGTACCTCAGGGTTGTGTCCTGAGCTCCCTGATGTACTCATCATTGAATATTAATGACTGCGTGGCCACTTCCAGTTCTACTTCCAGCATTAGGTTCGTTGGCAGCACTGTTGCTGTCAGCATGAGATCTGATCTCCATGGGAAGGACTACCTGGAGGTGATCAGAAAGTCTATCAATGTGCTCACTATCTTCAATGCCAGAAGGACTTGTGCTCCAATGTTTTAAGAAACATTTACAAGGGCCTGATTTGGGAACAGCGCCAAGCAGAACAGGAGGCTCTACAGAGAGAGGTGCGATCAGCTGAGGGCAACATGCGCAATCAGCTCTCTCAGGTGCTTGGACCAAGGACAGGAAGATAGTGAAGGACCTCAGTCATCTAAACAGTGGACTCTTCTCACTGTCGCGTTCAAGAAAGCACTTCCACTACATGAGAAAGAGATTCAACATGGACAACACCTAGAACTATTCACATGAACTGTTTGCATGACACACATACTCACGCTATAGTCACAAGGACCGTGCCATATTCACAATATTTATTTATACATCTCCTTGGCAATGGAATCACAATGAGCTCAGCCTGATCCTTCAACAATTCACCATCTATTTGCACATGAATCAGGAACATGTCTCAACTTAATACCATTAAAATCGTTATATCTTGGGATTATCTTGGGTGTAATATTATTTTCTGGTCTCAGATAGTCGTTATAAGCATTCTGGATAATGCATGTCCCATTGAGGAGTGTTGTGTTTGTGCTAAATAATTGTTAAACGGAAGTTAGAGCCAAGTGATCCCCATGTACAAAGATGGAGTTAAAGGTTAGAGACTTCTCTCCTATTCACCAACTGTCTTAGAACAAGGAAGTACAGTGACTCGCAACAAAGTTCTTTGTTGCTTGGAGGACATATTTTACTTCTCAGGAGTGCCTTCAGTTTAATGGAGTTTTAGAGCAGAAGCCATCATTTGATCATCTGGTGGGATGAGGTGAAAAACAACGTCCATGACATTTTCTTCTCATTCCGGTGAAGGTTGTGAAGTTGAGCTGTAGCCGCCATCTCCCACCCGCCTTTACAACACGCACACAATCAAACCTTACAGGGCTATAAACTGATATAAGCCGACCTCCAGCAGCAGATTCTCCAAAGCAGGAGTTATTAAGCCTGGGTGAAAGGCCATCGCATCATTCTGCTACAGTCAGCTGCTGAGAAAATGACTGCATGTGAGGAGGAGGAGTGGAGATTGGTTGCTTGTTCCTGATTGTGACTAGAATCCAAGCTGATCCATCGCTTTTGGTCGATCCCTGGTTCTCTCTTCCTGTTATCAGTGCACTTTTTGTGACAGATGATGATGGCTCCCCTGGTGGAAGTGTGATTGGAGATGGACTTGGTTTTATGGGGTCCAGGCTGAAAGTGTTGGGGGTGGGATGGGGGTAGTGGGGTGGTAATGCTGGCTTTACTCATCAGTAGATGACCTCGGTGGGTCACAGAAACAACGGGCTGCAAGGCAGAGATTGGAGCTAGAAGATGTGATGGAATGAAGCTGTGTGGAGTTGTGTATCGGTCTTCGCCACAGAACTGATGAAAATCCACCAAATGTGCAACAGGGGAACGTGCGCGAGTGTCGAGACCTATTCGAGCCGAGGCACCCTTGGCAGTCAGTATTCATCAAGATTCTCTGAATTATCCTGCCAATCTGATCACTGCACTGCAAAGTCACAGCGGCCCTCGAGCAAGGGCAAGAGAGAGACGCAGATAAGTGTTTACCTTTAGCCAGAAGATTTACTAACCGCTGGCAAGGACAGATAAAAGAGGGCGCTCCGTGACAAGCTTCAATTAAAACTCACTCTCGTTTAAGGCTTAACAGCCAATTGACATGTGTCTTGAAATCTCTTGATGCATTTTACCAGCAGGTCAAGAAGGACCATCAGGAGGACAGCAGTGTGTGACTTAACATTAAAGACTGAACCCAGATCCTTAAATAATAATAATACGTTTCCTTCTGTGGGATTGGTTGACTCGGACAACATACCAAACTATTACTTTTTCTTGTTACAGTTAGCAGAAGGAACATCAACGTCTCCAGGATGAAAGCGGCGATGGTGTCTGTGATTTCGGGTACAATGACGTGCTGAACTGGTCAGGAGTGCTTGTGGTGGGTTGGACAAACTTTAGACTTTAAGTCACTCTCTTCTTTATTTCCTTATAAAGCACCTGTTTGACACCTGTTGGATCTCATGCTCCACCCCCAACACCAGACCGTTTCCACAGAACAGGTGCATAAACAAAGAATGACGCATTCTGCGATTAATTATGAATAAATATTACAATTAAATTATTCATTCTGTAACACAAACATTCGTTGTGTATTTACATAAACTAACAACAGCCTGTGTTCAGAGTTAGAGAGTTTGTGCTCAGTTCGTTCCCAACGTGATGTACGGGTTGTGAGAAGGAAGCCGGGCGCGCGCTCGGCGCTACACTCCGTCCATCCAGATGTAACGCCGTCCTCGCTCTCTCCCTCTCTCCATTTCTCCGAGCTCGTCTCCTCCATAACAGAACGCTCTGTAAATGCAGCTCATTCCTCGCTCTCTCTGGTTTCCAGTCTCCTCCTTTTATTTTTTTCAATCCACACACTCTCTTGCCTTTTCTCTCTCCATCCTTGCAGCAGTGAGGATTAAAAAAAACCTCTCACCGGTTTGTTTTGAGCCGCTCCTGAGGAGCGAGAGCTGTGTCGGGGTGATTCGGCGAGCTACAGCACAGCGCTGTGCTTCCAGACCGGGGCTTTCCTGATTGGTCGCCTTGGAGAGACGAGTACAGCAGCGTAGATGACGCTCGGCCAATCACGAAGCTCCGAGAGCCGGCATTTTCATGAATGAGCGAGGAGTACGCGCAGACGCTCAGTGTACGGTGTGAGTTTCACATCCTCACGTGGATTATTAAATACGATAAAACAAATACCGCCATGTGGAAAAAACGGCATTACGCCAGATCACATCCACAAAAAAAAAAAGTACAAAATGTAATTGAATCATCATGGTGTTATGATTATGATTATTATTATTGTTACTGAGATACACCCTGGATACACCTTTATGGTTCCTGATGCACAAGGACGTGCTTCCTGAAACCGTCTCGCGCCTCTTCGGAACGAGGATGTAGCAACCGTTGGCAGTTAATGTTTACAGGCAATACTATCCGTTTTATGTAAATCATTACTGCAGTGTGTGTGTGTGTGTGTGTGTGTGTGTGTGTGTGCGTCTCTGCGTCTGGGAGGGGGAAGAAAGAAAAAAAAAAGAGAGAGAGACGCCTTTTTTTTTTTTAGATCGACGTCTGGGACGGATTTTTGGAACCTCTGCGTTGAGCAACAGTGCCATCTACGGGTAGGTTAGTGCAGTGTGCGACTGAATGAACTGCACACGAGATCTGTCCAACTGACCTAATTAACACAAGGAATGATGTAATGCTGAAGGAAATAAAAAAAACAAGCTGTTTTAAAGGTTAAATTACACCAAACTGTTATCACTTGCAAAGAAAATAATTAAAAGCCGCAGTCTATCTACTGGAAAACACGACTCTGCTTTTAAACCACATGCGTTCATCTGCAACGTTTCCAAAATTTGGGTTAATCAAAAAGGAAAATTATTAATTTATTCATAAACATGAGATCTATGTTAAAAAGTTAACATTCCACCCAAGGGCAATGTGTAGTTCTGTTGTTTTTTTTTACCTTGTTCCTTTCCTTTAATTTAATCTGACGTCATGTGTTTTCAGCATCTTGGTGAAAAATCATCGGAGTGACGGATCAACACTGCCACCTACCGCTCGATCAGAGACGCTCGTCATCTTCAGAATGTCTTTTTTCTTTTTCCCTTCCTCCACATGTAAAGCACACTCGGTGACCTTTCTCCAATCCCCGACCATTACAGCGCCGCTGACGGATAAAATAACACGCTGCTCGCGCTTTTCACGCTTTTCACTCATCCGCGTCTCCGAGCTGTCTCAGAACAGCCAGGGTTATAATCTTCTAGATTGGCTTTGTCAGCTTTACTGCGAATTGTTGAGCAATTCTTAAAACCATCTGCTCCATCCAGTTTTTCCAGACACTTTAAATCAAGCATCATGAAAAACTTTAGATTTTAAAAAACACCCAGGCTTCAATACGGTCGTGACGCGGTCGCGAACCGTTTATACTGGATAAACGATAAGGCACACAGTGCGTGTGTGTGTGTGTGTGTGTGTGTGTGTGTGTCACGGTGATAAAGTAAAATAATCAGTCGCGTGTCGATGTGTCTGTACACCCTGATTTCATTTACTCATCAAACATAGTGTTTAACTAAAACTGGAGACTCCTTAAGCCTCGTGAGCTAACCCCTCTGTAACACACACACACGTGACACGCCCTGTGATAACAGGTCCAGTCTGATAATAACAGGTCTAATACCACACGCTGCTCCGGTCACGAGACTGGATGAGACTAACACCTAGTTAATGAGATAATTAGAGACTGTGTTAGAGACCGACGAGGCCCGGGGCAGGGAGCTGGGGTAGAAATCACCGCGGTAACGAGTCATTACTGCACAGCACCGTCTCCTGAGAGAGACAAACAGCTGCAGCACACGAAGAGAATTATTCTCTCTATTAGGAGAAAAAAATAAAAGAGAAGGACATCCAAGATCATGATAACATCCGGCATTCCTAAACTTAGACGAGAGGCTGGACGATACCATGACATCATCAATATTGCAAAACAACATATACACAGTATATATATATTATTTGTAGACTGCTTTATGTGCAGACAAAGTTTTAAGTTTAGAAACAAGATAAATACATTGTTAATTAATTTGGTCACTATAAATTAGTCACTATATGTAGAAATGCAATTTTCTTCATTTTATCTAATTTCCTTTTAATTAATTTTATTTAACTGTGTCTCAACATATTTTATCTTATTTAATTTAGCCTTATTTTATGTTATTTTATTAAATTGTATTTTATTTCATTTTATTGTATTTAATTTTATTGTATAAAAATAATCCAACAACTTCATTTTATCTAATTTCATTCTATATAAATATTTTTTTATTTCATAAAATTTTATTTCATTTAATTAAATATTTTTTATTTTATTGTATTTCATTCCCCTCATTTTATTTAATTGCAATTCATTTACTTTTATTTCATTACATTTTACATAATTTTATTATATTTAATTTTATTTCATTTAACTTTATTTACTTGTATTTCATTAAATTGTATTTCACTTATTTCATTTAATTTTATTTCATTTAACTCCACTTAATTTAATTGTATTTTATTTTATTTTGGGCCAAACGTCAGTGACATCACGTGGGTTTGGAAACCGACTTAAAACTCAAAATAATAAATAAAATAAATTTAACTCTTCTTAACCCAGACGGGAACCCCAGCTTCAAAAGTTCAAGGCTTCCTTTTCCCAGACGTCTGAACTGTAAGCCCCGCCCCTTTTCATCATCGTAAAGGTGTTGTTGCGTGTCTGCGCTACACGGGGAGGAAAGAGCTCGCTCAGCTGAGAGTCGAGAGCTTCGTCACCTCGCTGTAGAGCCGAAACCACATCTGAACCCGAGCAGTGCTGTACGTTTCCTGAACAACAATTACAGACACTTTCACACAACCGAAAGGAACAAACACAAGTAGCACAATTAACCTGAGCACCGCGTGGCACATCCTGTGTGGCAACAAGCCAGGGTTTACAGACAGGAGAGAGAGACAGACAGGAGAGAGGGAGAGACAGACAGGAGAGAGAGACAGACACACACAGACAGACAGACAGAGAGAGAGGAGAGAGAGGGAGAGACAGAGACACACAGAGACAGAAAGTGACAGGAGAGAGAGAGATAGAGAGGGAGACAGAGAGAGACAGACAGAGAGAGGGAGAGACAGACAGACAGACAGACAGACAGACAGAGAGAGAGACAGACAGACAGAGAGAGAGACAGACAGACAGAGACGGAGGATGTGTGTGTGTCAGTGTGCTGGTGTTAGAGCTCAGCTTTATATAAGTGAATGCTAAGGTAGCGTGTCTGAACGCGCCTAATGTTTTACACACACACACACACACACACACACATATATATAAAAGAGGGAGTTGTGTAACATACACTCCTCTGTACGACGCTACACGGGTTTATATCGATATCGAATGGTTTCCATAGCAACCTCTCACTCAGAGGGACGTGTACTTTAGGTAAATGGATCCGAAACTCGTTCACAGGCTGACCAGAGGCGCCGCACGTCAAGCCACAAGGTCCCCCGGGCCAGCAGGGGGCCCCAGAGGGATGAAGAACATATTTATTCTTTTCCTGATCCTGGTGATGAAGCTGCCTGGAGATGTTGAAGGCCTCCTGCTGATGTTTGCTAACTTTCTGAAGAGGCAGACACTTAATGGAAGGTGAAATGTGTTTCTGTAAGATGTTCGGAAGGAGTCTCCAGTGTCAAGAGGTAAAGAGGTAAAGCCGTAACCGAGTTTCACGATATCTTCAGGACGGAGAAGTTTACGCTGGTTTGTGTTTCCGCAGTCAGGAAGAAGGAGACCATTTGAGCGTGAACTAGAACTAAACCGTGACGTTAAACATAACGACAGAAATTTATAGTAAAACCGCTAACGGTTGGTAAACTGCTGCGGTCTACAGAGGAGGAACCACCTGAGTAGCATGCACACATCGGAAAAGAACGAACGACGACGATAACGAAAAAAAAAAACACACATTTAGGATTAAAGCTCTGCACGTTCTGCTTCTCCATTAGACCTGATTTTGGATGAACTCCTTTAAAGTGAGGTCAGAGCGACGAGAGTATCCCGAGGACACGGCGAACCGGAGCGGAGTGACGCACGACGCCTCTTGGAACGACTCGTGTATAATTCGATGCAGCTGCGAGCCTCTTTAAGCTCCTTAAAATATCTCGACTTAATTATTGTCATCTGTAAGCGTTCGCCCGGAGGAGGAGAGTCGAGCCGAGCGCTTCCAGGACGGTCCGGGTCCCGACGCGCAGACGATCGATGCGTTTATGACCCGTGCTCTAGCGAGCGACGTATCGATATAAAAAGCGTTCCGAGGCCGGAGTTAATGAGCGACGATAATGCGACAAAGCGCTGAGTCGGGAGAACGCTCCCAGAACTCGGTCAATAAACCTTACACTTCGCGTTCGCTCAGACTCCAATAAAGAGGTGTTTGGAGACTGATGGCTACCAGATGTCTGAACACAACAGGAGACTCGGGTGAGGAGCCGACGGTCAGATCCTGCTGAGAGCCGAATAACAGACTGAGAGGGGGGTGAGGGTGTCTTCTGGAGGTCACGCTAAAATAACTCACCCCTGCTCTTTAACCACACACACCAGGCACCAGCGGGGTCGGCCCGGGGACATCACATGATACCATGATTAAATCTTAACCTTATTTCAGTCTGTTTATTACTGCAGTATGAACCTCGTCCAGCAGGGGGAGATGATGCACTGAGAGTGAACTGAGGTAAAATGAAATAAAATACAATAAAAGGAAATAAAAATAAATAAAATGAAATGTAATTAGATAAAATTAAAGGAAATGAAATAAAATATAATAAAAGAAAATAAAAATAAATGATAAAATTAAATGCAAGTAGATCAAATAAAAGGAAAATAAATTAAATACAATAAAAGGAAATAAATATAATAAAATTAAATATTAGATAAAATAAAAAATAAAAAAATAATGAAGTGACATTGACAGGGCTGATAGTGGAAAAAATTCCTGAGCCTGAACTTTTTTTCCTTGCCCCTGAGGTGAGTAGGGGTGGGGGTACTATGTATGCGACACACTTTTAACACATAACTTGTTGGCCCCTGGGCCCAAATATATAAACAGCCTATGTATAACCCTGATCATCATTATT
>JAQMYL010000033.1:915078-925773 GCA_030014365.1 Clarias pachynema | reverse complement strand
ATTCCTGCAATCCTGTCCAGGGTGTATCCCGCCTCGTACCCTAAGCCTCCTCCTGGGACACGCCTCCAGGCTCCCCCGGACCCTGTGTACGGGATAAAGTGGTATAGATGATGAGTGAGTGAGTGAGTGTGTTTTATAAGTATATCAGTGATGTACATAGATAAAGTAAGTCTTTGTTATTATTTGCCATTAACTATAAATAATAATTATACGTATATAATAATAAATAAACTATTACTATACTATTACTGTACTTCACCAGAGATTGAAGTTATTCTCAGTACTGAGCAGCAGAGGGCGCTCTACGAACGACACAAGTTTTCCTGAAGCAACAAAACCGACTTACCACAATTATACTTTAATTATTAACAACCATGATGTTGTTTTACCGTCCGCGTAGGAATTATGAGTTATGACGGAGGATTTATGAGTTTTATAATTAAAATAATGTTAATTTCTGTCTTTATAATGAATGACTACACTGTCCCTCTGTTACTACAGAAAAGTTAAAGCGTTAATCTAGTTAAATTAAATAAAAATAATAATTAAAGTGTATATTTATAGCCCTGCTCTGTCCAACAACACGTGTTTTTTTTTGTGCTTTAAGACGTTAAACTGACATTAAACCCTGATTCCTGCCACACGAGAGAGAGGAGCGCGCGGAAGCCGACTGGTGGGTGTGACCAATAAAAATACAGTGGGCGGAGTCGAAGGTGATGTTGCCAGATTGAACATTTATAGTAGAATTACAGTATACCATATTAGTAATTATTATATAATTTATTAAGATAAGATAAGATAAACCTTTATTAGTCCCACAAGTGGGAAATTTGTTTTTACACGGCAGCAAGTGGACAGTACAAAGTAAAAAATTTAAGAAACAACAAAATGAAATAAAATTAAAATAGAAAAAAATAGAATACTAATGTATATTAATACAACTAAAAAGCTTTGGTTTATTTTATTGTTTTGTTAATAAGAAAGTAATTTGTGGTGTCAATTATATAATTAATTTAAGAAAAAAGCAAGAATAACACTACCTTCATGTTCCATCTCCACTCCAAGTTTTTAAAACATTATCTAAATTATACAGAAAACGAAAAAATATATAGTTTTAAAAAAATATTATTTATATTCCTGTATATGTTTCAGCAGGATGTTTGTTTAAATAGTAACTTTGTTAATTTATTTTTGTTGTATTTAATTTTAAACCATACAAACTATAAAGTGCGTTCAACATTTATTTCTAAGTCATACCATAATTATATAAGTTATTTAATTACTGAGCCGAATTAATACTAACTGTGTGATAGTAACACACAATCAAACATTGAACACTACAGTACTGTATAGTATTATAGACTGTATGTATTTTATAACACCCTGGCAACCCGTGTTCCCTCTCCGCTCCTCTCCCCCCCCCTCCCTCCCCCCTGTGTGATGGTGCTGCGTGGATGTGGAGTATTACGGGGGTTTAACACTCAGAGGATGACACGCGGATCTCCAGCCTTTTAAAGGGTCTTCTGGAGTTTATAAGAGTTTGGGGAGAGTTAGGAGTTTATAGAGTTTTATAAGTTTAGGGGGGGGTTAGGAAGTTTGTGAAGTTTAGGGAGTTTAGGAAGTTTAGGGAGTTTAATGAGTTTAGGGAGTTTTGTGAAGTTTAGGGAGTTTTGTAGGGTGTAGGGAGTTTTGTAGGGTGTAGGGAGTTTTGTAGGGTGTAGGGATGCAGAATGGATCCCCAATCAAACCTTCTGCTTCAAACTACGGGCTGCTCATGGCTGAGTCCAATC
The DNA here is from genome assembly GCA_030014365.1 of Clarias pachynema. Taxonomy (NCBI): domain Eukaryota; kingdom Metazoa; phylum Chordata; class Actinopteri; order Siluriformes; family Clariidae; genus Clarias; species Clarias pachynema. The sequence continues at coordinate 923,983 of JAQMYL010000033.1, read as the reverse complement.
AGTCTGTTCCTGGGAATTGCTCTAGATCAGGTAAGAGCCCTGGTGAAATTCTCAGACTTAATCTTTATGATTGAGATCAACGTGACAGCCACAGGTTCATGTAAGTGGTTCTTGGTTAGGTGTATACTGTGTATACGAGACTAGAACTTTGCTTGTACTCTACTGTAGGTCAACTTCATCATGTGCCAGATGTTCGGCCTGGCTGCCGCCTTCTGGTTCCGGCTGTTTCTCCATCCTGAGCGGGTCGGTCCAGCCGTGCGTCACGCCATCGCTAGTGTCTTGGGGTCGTTCTTTGTTATATTCTGCTTTGGATGGTAAGACTGATTGACATTCTTGCATTTCTATTCTGCGTCAGTGTGTGTGTTTGCGAAACCCGCAGGACCTGTCCTGTGACCCCTCTCAGCCACTTCACCTGCTGACTAATTAATTGCACACACAACCTGAAAGCTCGTCTCGTCCTGCAGGTATTCCTTGCACGTCTTCGTCCTGACGCTCATCTCCTACGTCATCCTCCACAGAGCAAGCACACACACTGTTCACTGGTAAGAACCTCTTCCAATGAATGCTTCTCAAGCATGCCGTGCTGTCTCGTAAAACAGGACGTGAGGTGTGTTTGTGTGTGTGTGTGTGTGTGTGTGTGGACGCACTTGATAATCTCGTTCTGCTGCCTGTTGATACTTTTTAAAGAACAGGAATGTAGGCGAGGTATGGTGGTCGCCCAAGACCTGGTTTATCCAGAATTGGCTGAATGTCACACAACTCCATAGCTGTAAGGCGTTTAAAGCTTTTGGCAAAATCACCAAAACATGACAAAAATCATAACTTGGACTACATTATAGCAGCTATAAATAGTTCTGATAAAATAAAAATAAATAAATAAAGCAGCTTTGTTAGAAAATCCAAACTGTTTTAGTGCTGACACTAGAGACTCCTTCCACACGTGTTTAAAATGATTGTTATTTGCTAAACAATATTTATTTCCATTTAAGTTCTGTTTATTATTAGTCTTGGATTACGGTTGTGGTCACGTTCCTGTGAATGCGGCGTTACTATGGAAACCTTAAAGAACGAGAATACATCAACACCCTCTGTTCAATCAGAAAGCAGATCTCAGAACCTCTTAGGTGAGCATAAGAACCTGTAACTGTCCCATCATACCACAAAGAGCTCTTGAATGACCCTTTTTGTGTCAGAGCACCCAAGAAGCTAAATGATAAATCTGCAACATACCATGCCATAACCTTTTTGTTAAGGAGGTTCTTCAGGGGTTCTTTAGGGGTTCTTCATTTGATAATTATGGGTTCTATGCGTGTTAAAAAGATGCCTACTTGGAACCATTTCTGATGTGGAACATCTTGGTGTCTTGAGATCACCTTGAAGAGTTACCTCAGATTCACAAACTGAATAGTGTATGCTCGTGTAGAATGTTTATGGATTCTAAGATGTGGTTTGCAGCTAAGTGAGAACAGCAGGTTACTTGTTTTGTCAACGTTCCACAGCATTAAGCAGCTCAGGGTTGTTCATTAATAAATACAGATTCCAGTTCTGAGCGCGTCACTGTGGTGTAAAAGAAATAAAACCCTTTGAGGAGGTGCTGTGATAGGAAGATACACTATATTGCCAAAAGTATTCACTCACCACTCCAAATCATCACTTTCATGGTTACAAGTGTATAAAATCAAGCACCTAGTCATTTCTACAGATATTTGTGAAAGAATTGGTCGCTCTCATGACCTCAGTGAATTCTAGCGTGATACCGAAGGTGATAGGCAATGTAAAATCACAGAGCCGGGTCAGCGGATAGAGGTCGGCAATTTTCTCAAAGCTTAGTCAAGAGCTACAGACCTCCAAACGTCTTGTGGCCTTCAGATTAGATCAAGAATAGTGCGTAGAGAGCTTCATGTAATGGGTTTCCAGCTGCATCCAAGCCTTACATCACTAAGCATAATGCAAGGCCTGGGATACAGTGGTGTAAAGCCCACTGCCACTGGACTCTAGAGTAGTGGAGATGTGTTTCCTGGAGTGAAAAATCACGCTTCTCTGTCTGTCAATCCAATGGACAAGTCTGGGTTTGGCGGTTGCCAACTGGTACTTAGTTAGTAACCTATTAACCCAATGTAAGGATCTAATGACTAATGACGCACACTTTACTTGTTGCTCTGGATAAGAGCGTAATTGTAAATGTTGCCCTGAGAACGGAACTTTGCCTGACTTCATTTTGCCAAGTGTAAAGTTTGGTTGGAGGGGAAGGCATTATGATGTGCGGTTGTTTTTTAGGAGTTGGGCGCGGCCCCCTCAGTTTCTCTTAATGCTTCAGCATACCAAGACATTTTGGACAATTTCATACTCCCAACTTTGTGGGAACAATTTGGGGATGACCCCTTTCTGTTCCAACATGACTCGCACCAAGTGCACAAAGCGAGGTCCATAAAGTCATGGGTTAGTGAGCTTGCTGTGGAAGAACTTGACTGGCCTGCACAGAGCTCTGACCTCAACCCGATAGAACACCTTTGTGATGAATTAGGGCAGAGACTGCAAGCCAGGACTTCTCGTCCAAAATCAGTGTCTGACCTCACAAATGTGCTTCTGGAGTAAATGGTCAAAAATTCCCATAAACACACTCCTGAACCTTGTGGAAAGCCTTCACAGAAGAGTTGAAGCTGTTATACTGTAGCTGCAAAGGGGGCGGGGCCAACATCATATTAAACCATATGAAAATTATTAAACTGGATGTTACTCAAATTCATATGCATGTGTAGGCAGCCAAGCGAATACTTTTGGCAATATAGTGTCTTATAAAATATATTTTATAATGATATTTTAATCCTTTACATCTTGCACCTTGACTAAATAAGGAACATACTGTATTGGAAAAGAAAAGTGAATTAAAACAAGCTACCATTTATAGTTTATTTCAGAGAATGGGATAAGCAAAGAAGCAGTTTACCCTTAAAAACATTTGGCTGTAAAAACACTCAGTGTTTACAATTTTAATATGTTGAATAAATTTTTAAAGGTTACATTTTCCTTTAAACAATATGGAATAGTCTTTAAATATGATATGTTTTATTTAGAATTGTATCAGATATGCTAAAATCCACAAATCATTTATTATCAACAGATAAAAAAAAAAAAAAAAAACTTTAACCATTTATGTTATTTTGCTCAGCAAACACATATCCTGGCGACTGGTGGAGCTGGTGACCGACAGTTAGCGAGTGACAGTTAGTGTAATTAACAATGATTAATATTGATAACAGTGATGAATTACCTGATATCCATAACAAGATCCAACAATCCACTTGTTCCACACACCATGTAGTGCCCTTGATCAGGGGTTAGAGAGGGATTTGGGATTCAGCCTTGTGTTAGGAGCTAGTTAGCTTGGTAGCCATAAATAAAAGAACACGGACGGTTCAGAGACGATTCAGAACAACATTAAATTTGATTACTAAAGAGACAGCAAGTTGTTTAAGATAAGATTATCAGATGTGTGTTCTTGCTGAAAGTGATTTGCAGCAGGCAGCTGCTCTCTCTTCAGTACCGCGGACTGTACAGACCAGCTCTCACCCACGCTGAGACCAACATATAGTGTAATTAACCACTGTGGACTCACCCAGGACGCCGAGTGATACATATAGTTACTGTACACGTTCTAGTGCTGTCTATTATCACCACACGTGGAATATTTCTTGGCTAATCAGGTTGCTCGGTCGGGAAAATAACTGTTGTATAGTTTGTATTATCATCATAATCAACAAAGTGCCTTGCTTTTATTATTGTAGTGAAAATATCTAAAAGGAGCCTGATGATATAAGTTAATTTAACTTTACTTATTCTTAACACTTAAATTAATTAATTCTCTCTGCTAACGTTTCACCCATTTTCTCGTTCCAGGTACTCGATGATCGCGGCGATGGGCTACCTCACGGTGTGCCAGGCCAGCAGGGTCTTCATCTTCAACTACGGTGTTCCAGCCATGGACTTCTCAGGGTGGGTCTCAAAACGGTGGCGCCATCATTTTTCCTACAATCTGGTGGCGAATGGACGCAGAGCTAAAAACCATTCAGCCCAACTGTGCAAGAAGAAAAGATGAATCACATGGAAGGAGAAAAGAAATCTGAAGTGAGAAGAGTTAATTAGGCCTCTGCTGATGATAAATGCTAACAAGATATCACCATATATACAGGGTGGGCCATACATTTCCATATATAAATATAAATATTTTTCATAATTATACTTGTTAAAAATATATATTTTTTTAACAAGTTTTTAAAAATAAAAATACTTATTTTTCCTATGTATGCAAACGTATGGCCCACCCTGTATATTTGTGGTAAACTAAAGATTCATGGGAAAAATTAGCTCAGGAATCTTGTCACACTAGCACACTATAGCATCAGCAGTGGTCAATTATAATTATATATTAATATGGTTTTAATATCTTCTCAGAAACCCTATCATTGTAGCTAGCTTGAGCAATCCATGAAGTTTATATGGATAGTTACTGTATGCTTTCCTCTCAGAAATCCTGTCAGATAAGCTAATCAGCTAGCAGAAATAATTTTAAATGTGTGTTAATATGATTTACCTATGCTGTAGTTTGGCTTGTGTTAGCTAGCTAGTGCTTAAGATGTACAAACTTGTCTGTTACAAAGCCTCAGGTTATCTCATGTTATGCTAGCTAGCTATGCTACTGTACTGTATGTTAGCTGTTTCTAGCTGTAAAAGTTAAATGGCTCGAACTCTAATTCTAATTAATATTTCTGAAAGATTCTATCAACTTATATTATGTTAGCTAGCTAAAAAGCATTATCATTCATAATTATACATGTCAGTATTGTTAGCATGAACATTATGGCCAATTATGGTTCACTTATAGTAATCTGGTCGTTGAGCTAATTAGCTAACTGGGACTTAAAAACAGCTGTAAATTATAACATTCTGTGTAGTTTCTGTCTGAAATCCTGTCAGGATGTAGCAGTAAGGATAATAACTGGCCAAAATTGAAAATAGAAATTATGCAAATTTGACCAAACGATTATTTGAGATAAATTTTGTCATGTTAAATTCATGGCTTATCCTTGCAGTGAAAATTCTGAACATTCATAAATTAGTAGAAACAATCTCAGGTGATCTATCAGGCTAAATATATGTCAGCTCGCTAATAATATTAATAGCAGTAGGGATTATGACTTTATCAAGACTGCTTAGAAATTCTGTCTATTTAGTTTGTATGAGTGATATAGCCATACTGTATTATAAACTATAAATCTAAAAATAAATAGCAGATGCTAGTTAGCTGGCCTCTTGAACGTTTGTAAAATTCGTGTCAGGTTTTCTAGAATTGGGTTTACTAACGAACTGTGTAAAAAAAAAAATTTTAATCCATACAGTAGTATAAATTAAATTCTATTTCCTAAATGAATACTTCATTTTTTATGTTATTTTTAGTTAATCACGTTTTATGATATATCAGGAGATTTAATGTAAAAATTAACCTTTATTTAGGCCAGTATGTTTAAAAATAAATAAGTGATTCATTTAAATGTTAAACCTGTTAGATCATTTTATGTAAAAGTATTTTATGTAAATTATTTAGGAAAATCAAAGAGATGTCTTGAAGTGTCACTGCGAGTAACTGCACTTCTACACTTTTCTCATTGATTCACACACACACACACACACACACACACACACACACACACACTGAGTGTCTCGGTTACTCACCTTAGCCACACCTTGTGACTGGATTTTTGTCCTCATCTGCTGAGCTTGTTGGTTCTCTTTTACTGAAACTTTGCAACACACCCTTAATCCAACAAAAGGTGTGATCTCACCCTGAGCAGGGCGGGTCACCTGGTCTCGCCATGCGAGTTTGGCTCATGATACACACTCTAATTGTCGCGGCCTGAGACCCGTATTTACACTCATTTACACTCAGCTAAAAGTGTATCTGATAAGAGCTCTTAAAGTGACACTATGTGTAATTCCGTCTTCAGACTTCAGGCCACGCCCCTTATCTGAGGCTGTTACTGATGTGCAGTGACACCAGTGAAACCGGGACAACTGCGTAAACTAAATTATTCACATGTTTCTGATAAATAAAGTCAGGGTGGTCATGGTAACTGTACCTTAGTTTTGATGTATGCTGAAATTCCAGTAATGCGACCTAGCTTACTGTTTAACCAGCTGTTTAAGTTATCTAAAACTTTTATACATGGTATATGCATATGGTATAGTATGAGGGCATGGGGATGTCTCTAAAATATGTCTTTATACATTCTGGATTTAAAGTGTAGAGATGTAACAACCTTATCCCTGCTCTTACAAAGTGCTGATACTGGAGACTCCTTCTATAAATGTTTAATTAAAACTTTTTTTAAACTTACAAAACCAGTTGTTACTAAAAAATGATAAAGTATGAAAACAAACTTGTTAATATAATATGCACCTAAATAAATGCACTTAAATGTTAATAAACCTGCACTACTGTCAGAGCAGCTGCTGTTACAGATAATTATTCAACACTTTCTGACCAATCAGAGTGCAGAACTCAATAATGCTGCACAGTATTAAAAAATAAAGCATGTAATGTGGTCGTCTGTGAAACACTGGTGCCCAAGCTTCACCGTCTATCTTCTTGATATACAATTAAAGTCGTATATCTCCAGGGTGATGTTTGAGAATATATGGTTTCCTCAGAGGTCAGATGATGATTAACAAAGTGCAGGAGTATCTCCTGAGATATCTCCTGAGTTTTGACAGCTACGTGATGGCGGTGCGGCTCCACCAGGCTGAGGAGAACAGTGTGGCGCCATCGTGGTGCTTCTTCTCCACTCAAACTAGGAACAACGTTCAGTGTTGATTGTGAAGCATGTCCAGAGACATGCAGGTTAGGCTAATTGGCGTTCCCTAATTGCGCATAGTGTGTGAATGACAATCGGGCGTCAAGCTAGCAACCTGACTCCTAAAGTAACTGCCACAGAAATAACGGATATATCTTCAGGGTGGCGAGTATCCATCATCAGATGTACACGTGGACGCACCAAAATAGCAAAGAAATATAAATAAATTTAATATATACTTAAAAATATCAGCAAAAGATTTGAGGTGATGCAGACTGAAAACGAACAACAAGTCGTACAAATCAACAAAGTTCTCTGTAAAGAGATGTTTATTTGTGGATTTATTTATATTATTGATTTAGTTAAGATTTATGGAAGGAGTCTCCAGTTTACGGCAGGCTTAAAGCCGCGGCTACGTTTTCTAAGAAGTACTTTTAACTGTATTTATTTGCTCAGCAGTCGCGTAACTGCTACATTCTCAGTAACGAACATTCGCATGCAGCGTTCCGTTATTTAAGCATCCTCTTTTCCTTACGTATTTGATTTCTGATTTCTGATTTCAACTCTTAAAAAATCATACCCTGGTGACGCGACGCTGTGATCACACCAGCTGTGATTTCCTCTCTCTCTGACAGGAAGTGGCCATGCACACCTACAGTAATCATGCACTTGGGTCAGATGTTAGGTTCTGATAATTAACATTACAACAGCTCCTTGTGACTAAAGCACTCAATTCCTCTTTCTGCATTTGATTCCATAGTTTCTTCTCTCTCTCTCTGTATCTCTCTCCTCAGGCCACTGATGATGATGGTGCAGAAGATCACCGCTCTGGCCTTCCAGCTTCATGATGGTAAGATTCGCTTCACTCTGAGGAACTCTGAGGTGTGGTGTTCCTTCATTTCAATGAATCAACCACAGAATATCACGATAACAGCAGCAACACATTAATGAACGCCCCAGAGACGTGTGTTTTTACATTTCTGCTGAAGTCCAGTAAGGTGACTCAGATCCTGTGATGTCTGTGGATCAGAATTTAGTTCCCTAGTAACGCCATGAAACAAGCACACTAGCATTAAAGGGAAAATAAAGGTCTTCAGTCTTACTCTGTAAATTAGCATTTATTAGCATAAATACGTTATAATAATTCATGAAAATGCCTACAAAGTTACAAAGTAGCCCTATGGTAAAGAGGTTAGATGCAAACACAAACTAGAATTATAGCAAATGACCCTAGGAGAAAACTTTATAAAGTAGTATTTAAAAAAAAAAACTTCTAACTTCTAACAAGCTGAGTAAATAGACAAGCATCAGGGGGAAAAGGCATTATAGCAAACTACGGTATAAACTACGACACAGTACAGTAGTACACCACTGTATAATCTCCTACTATTATTGATAAACACTGGCTACCTTATAGTACGACAGTACAACACTATCGTATAAACTAGGAGTAATATAATATTACACAAGCTAACTTACAAATTAACAGGCATTATAGCAAGAAGGCTAAGAACAGACTAGCGAAGTGGTAGTTTTTAATGCTTGGTTATTAAAATTAATTCTTTCTATGTTATATTTTTCAGGAAAGTGCCGCAAGCAGGAGGAGCTCACTGCAGAACAAAGACGCCTGGCTATAGTGTATGTACACACACACACACACACCAGCTTGTTAACCAGCTCAGGTTGACAAGTTAGTGAATTTAGATCCGTTAATGTTTCTATATAGCAGAAACAGGTGTCATTTATGAACATTATAACACAAATAATACAGTTATTCAATTTAAGATTTTTTTTATAGTTAAATTCTAAATTGGTAAACAATAATTTGTTAATTAAATATAAAAAACAATTCTCACAGATCCTGAATGTTCCATTAAATATTTTTCTTCTACGTCTCTCACAATGTGTCACGCTTATCAAAATAAATGTGTTCAGTGTTGTCTTTAGTGCACTACGCAGCTTCAAATGCTGTTATATACCGCGCAGGAATACGTCTGGGATTTGGCTTTAACGTGACCCGTTGAGTGACCCGTGAATGAAGAGATACTGTAGAAGCA
>JAQMYL010000033.1:813392-821483 GCA_030014365.1 Clarias pachynema | reverse complement strand
AACACTGTCTCCAGAGGACTTGTACAGTGGACACTATACATGATGGAGCATCGCTTCATGTCCTTCCCTTCTTACCCCCGACACGCCCATCACTCTGGGATAGGGTCAGTCTGGACTCATCAGGTCACATGACCTTTTTCCACATCGCTCCAAAGTCCAGACTTTATGATCCCTAACAAACTGAAGACTTTTTTCCTGATGAGTCTCAATAACAAGTGGCTTTATTATGGACACACAGCTGTTTAGTCCCAGTCCATTGATGAGATCTACTGTTGATTTTTTTAATGACTTGATTTAACCAAATGTTTAGGTGATGTCAGATCACAAGGCTCACTTGTGCCCGGGTGAGTCAGCGTGTCCGGTCTGATGTCACAGAAAACCATTATGTTAGAACGGCACCAGAACACCCGGTGACAGAGCAGGCAAAGAGCCCGAGGCCCCGGACCCGAAGTCCAAACTCCCCCCGATCCCAGTCCGATCTAGATCCCACAAGGGGAACCTAATACCTACTGTAGGGTGGGTCATGTTTTCATGTCATGTCTGATCAGTGTAAATTCAGCGTAAAGATTTTGTACTGCACATTTAATCTAGTGCTGAAAATCAATAAAAAAAATAATCTAGTTAATTACAGTCTTTGTCTGTGATAATCACGATCAATCACAATTTTAGAATAATCAGATTTACTTGTATTATAAACATGCAGTATTGGATTAAAGAAATGCAGGACAAACTGTTTAGAGGAAACAGGTTTATAATATTTCAAACATTAATATTTAACAATGTTAAATACTGGGTAGTGTGTGGGCGGGTCCTCGAACCTGGATCCTCAGATCCGAGAATCAACTTTCTGGAGCCTTTAGCCACCCGAGCCACCGCTCGCACATCTTATGATTAATGTGTTCTTGTAAAATAAACAGTGTGTGTGTGAGAGTGATGAGCTCATCATCTGACCTTTAGATAAACACTGACTGAACATGAAAACATCTTACTTACAGATGATCTGCACCGTATCTCGGAGCTTCTGGATGAACGTTCTGACTTGTTCTGAACTTCCAGACACGTTGTTGAAGACGTGGCATCTGTTCTGAAACCTCTGCACCATCACCTTCAGCTCATCCGCGTCGTCTATGAACTCCTCCACAGAGAGACCGTCCCTCTCCAGCTCGTCTCCTCGGCTGAGGAGGATCCACGTGTTCCGGATGAACCTTTCCGGAACCACAGCCTCCACCAGATGGACAGCCCGCTCGTCTTCTTCTGAGACTCTGTCCGCTTTCACCACCAACACGATCACCGGGCAGGTCGTTCGCCCAAGCAGGTTCCTCCACTCGTTCATGTCGTTTTCCGTTTTAGTTTCTGGATGGAAGAGTCCCGGCGTGTCGTAGACATCAAGAGTCACATCATCAAGAGTCACCGTCTCTTTCTGAACCCTGGTGGTTACAGGTTTAACGCTCTTCTTGGAAATAAAAACTTTTTTCCCTAGTAAGGTGTTTCCAGAAGCACTTTTCCCAACTCCGGTATTTCCAAGAAGAATAATATCGTAATGATGAACCCGAGGACGGCTCTGCTTAGGTGACATCATCGTGGAAAAGTGACCTTAATGGCAGGAGGAGGAAATCACTTCTGTAATTATTTATAATTATGTATAGAGTGCAAAAGAGGAAGTGTTACTGAAGTGTAATGTTTTTATCATGTTACACAAAAACTAAATTCAGCTAGATTTATTACTAAAACCAGTGAACTGAAAATAATCTAAACCTTCATAAATACTTCAAAAATATGCAATCAAACGTTTACACGCGCTGTAGTGCACGAGTTCACACTCACCTGTCAGATCTGTAACACTCTGTAAAGACACTTTAAGATGATAAACGTGACCCGAGTCGCTGCAGTCGTGTACACACAGCTCTGAATGGAGACTAAACCTGAAACTCGATCTCTCATGTCTCTGAGACGTTTGTGATATTGTCTCTTTGCTCCTCCCTCATTTGCCACGCCCCAGCACGGTCTTAGTAAAAATAATAGATTACTGTAGATTAGATTGTGCAAAGTACACGTACAGAGCCGATGGAGTAGTTAACATTTAACCTGAAGTGCAAAAGCAGCCTGTTTATACACAATACACAATACAACATGAGTCTGTAACGAACACTTGTAGAAGGTGTCTCGATCAGCGGCGAGGACGCTGCATGCAAAGACATGGAAGGCGGATGGAAGGCCACGTGGACATAACCGGGCGGTCTCAAACATGGAGGGACATAATGATAAGCATGCAGCCTAAAACATTTATACCAATATTTACTTACTCATCTTCTATACCACTTTATCCTGTAGTTTTTTTAATTAATTCAGTAAAAAAGAGAGAAATAAAAAATTAGTTTTTAAAAAAAAAACTTTTAAGACCCGAGCTTTAATTTTGCATGCATTTTTATTTTTTCCTACATATTTGGGATTAGTAGGACTGAATAAGTCTAAAATCTAAGCGTTGTCTTTGAACAGAAAACTGAGTTTGACACCCTCGTGTGTTTCTACTAATTAGTACTAAATAGTTAAATGATGCTATAAAGTGTCTACTAATGAAGACATCAGGTCTATCGTAGACATCATGAAGTATAAGGAGCAGGGAACCCGAAAGGTGATGAGTCCACATGAGGACGCAGGGACCCAGGAGGTTAATGTACTGAACTCTACTAACATCAGCAGATAAACATGAAAACAGCTGAATTTTATTGGACAAACTCACAGGTAAAAATAAAAATATACATTATCTCAGGACTGGTGTCAGGGTGAAGAGCAGGCGACGTGGGAGAAAACTAGAGATCCTGGAGGGAACCCGGACAGACACCGGAAAGACTTCACACAGACCTGAGCTCGAGATCGAACTGTAACGCGTCACTGCGAAACCCATTTGAACCCTGAAGCGTTGTGGGAATCGTGACATCAACTGTACAAGCAGTAATGCGTGAGTTTCAGTACATTCAGTACACTCACCTACAGTAGGGGACACCATTTTTCATAACTTTAACACTTCTTATCTCCTGGTCCATGCTTTGTATTTGTAAACATGCATACACATTTATATTTTTATCAGATAAAAAGAAACACATTTGGTAAATACAATTTCATGACCTTTTACGTTTTAGAGTCTGTAACTATTTAAAAATTCAAATGTTTCAATGATCTTAATCATCATTCAGATGAAACTTTTAGAAATTAGTTTAGATTTCATATGATTTTTTTTTTTTACAGATCATCTGCTTATAGAATAATTTGCATTTTAATTGTGAAACCAAAAGAAATTAACATGCTTATTGTATGAAGCGAGACAGTATAATGCTGAAAACACACTAATCATGAATAAATCTATTAAATTAATTATGAAAGATAAACTGATAAAACATGAGAATATAATGCTAATTCTACATTAATAAAACAAAACATTTTATGGAAAAATAAAATCTGAGGTTAAAGTAAAGCTGTAATGCATATTCAGTCTAATAGAATATTAGATTATAAGGAAGACGTAGATTTATATTCAGTGTTTAATTCTAAAAGGCTGAAGTGATGAGTGTAAGATGTGGCAGCCACCCTGATTTACACCCCCACCCCGTTGTTGCACATTCGCACATGTTTATGATTCCAGCTTTATATTCCGTGTGAAAGGAAGAAGTTTTAGCATTATGTCATGTTTGCATTAGTGTGTTGTGATATATACAGTATAAAGCACTGCTACCTGATTTGCGTCAGTGCTCTAACTGAGCTTAATCCATGTAAGGAGAATGTTTACAAAAAAAAAGATGAAAGGAAAGACTGTTTAGGTAGCAATAACTAAGTGTTAACAACAGAAATGTTATTATTGATTAGCAATGTTCCTGTTAATGGATAATTGGTGAACTACAGGTTGCACTCTGCTGCCACCTGGTGCTCAAAGAAATACTGCATTCTAGTCTGAAAATGGACAATTTATAATCATTTTATCTTTTATTTCTATTCACTTTAAATTTAAATAACATGGCATTTTAATAGCAGTAAGGTGAGGTCAAGTGTTTTTGTCTTTGTCCTTTAATAAAAAAGTAAAGTGTTTTATTTCATGTTTTATTGGGTTGTAATGTGATTAAAAACAGAATTTAATCTGTGTTCTTTGTGTACAAAACTCACTCAGGGTCAAAGCTAAGCTGTGTGTAAGCTTCATTAATGACATTCCTACACACACACACACACACACAAAACGCAATCATGGCTCAAATACAGAACACATTAGCCTGTTAGCTACAACATCTCACTCTCTCAGGGAAATAAAGAAGGACAAAGCCGTAAATCTTTGAGGAATAAAATATTTAATATGTCAAAATATAACATCATCTTAATTTCTGCTTTCAAATTAGCCTCTATGTCACCATCTGAGAAAACCTCTGTACTTTATCCTGCTAGCTAGCTAGCAATACAGCGACTTAGCACGCTAGACAGTTAGCACGCTAACACGAGAATATACAGTATAAATGAAACAAACACAAGCAGAACGCTTTCTAGTTTCAGTGTCACAGAAATAATAATAATAATAATTAAAAAAAGCACCAAAAATTTTAATAATTAAAGAAAATCTGTTGAAGTCTGTAAGTGAAGAAGAAAAACCTAGATTTTACACACTAGTTTATAGAGTGTGTTTGATTTTTACACACAAAAAAAATATGAACATGTGAAATGAACCTGGACATGTACGTGTGTGTGTGTGTGTGTGTGTGTGTGTATATGCGTGTGCTTTTCTACACGAATTACCTCGTTATGAACATAATGTACAATATTTCACAAAGAAAAGGACGGATCTACTTTACCGAGCGGATGAATAAATTAAAAGTCGCTGTTCGGCCCGTCGTTATTTACACTTCGTTTTTTAATACAAACGTTTATATTTATTTTTCTGCTAATGTTAGCGGCTAATTATTTATAGCATTATAAAAATAGACAAAAACCAAAACATATAATGTTAATGGTGTAAATTGTTACACGGTTAACGAATATGAATATGTTAATAATTAGTATTTTTACGTCGATTATTTTTAAACAAAAACAAATAAAAATAGAACAGCGTTTATAACACTTCACCAAATATTTGCGTTTTATCGTGACAAATACCTACTCCATCGACAGAGTGCTGTTTTAAGGGATTAAAGCGGACCTCAGTTCATGTCCTGTCCAGAAACACAACAACACAAAAGGAACAGAGCGCACCGTCTGGACGGTAAGACACATTTCATTGTTAGTGTCCTCACTACAGTGTGTGTGTGTGTGTGTGTAGTCCTGCTACTCCCATCATTATGGTCCTCGTGAACACGGGTTAGCTTTTAGCATGCTAGTGCAGCTAGGCTAGCAGCGTTAATTTTTTATCCTTATTAAGTATTCTGTAATTACTCGAGTGAGAAAGCGCCATGCACAATCGCTGTGCTCCAATCAGACGCCGCGTCCAGAGCCAGGATCTGCTTACGGGTTTAAAGTCAAGTATTTTGTTAATCACTTGTTTTGTAAGTCGTTGACGTTTCTCAGCGGTCGTGTTCGTGGTTCGTCTGAAGCCGTTGCTTGGTTACATTAAACTTCACAGCTTGTACACAGTAAATAGCTTATCGTTAGCGTGCTAGCTAAGTATTATGATGGTTCACGACACATAATACATTTTATACATTTGATATGTTTGTATATATGGTTTTGTCAGATCTGCTGTGCGATTTATTTATTATTATTTTTTTAATGAAAATGGGAAAAATTACACCAGAAAGAAACTAAACGCTACAAACAAAACCGTTTCTCTCGTCGTTTGATTAGCGATTCTCACTGGGCACGTCCGGTGACATCACTCACAACATTGTACAGTCACGTAGCTAGCTTTATGCTATTCCGTTGTCTAAGTAAACATTTTCATTTGTCAATTTGAACTTTGCATTTTTCTTTACTTTCCTGTAAGATAAACTAATACATTTACGCAGCTACTGTGACACTGTAGGTGTGTGTGTGTGAGAGTGTGTATAATAATAAAACAAATGTCTCCGGTTTGCTATTAGACATGGCTGTATAACTCAGGCAGAGTGACGGGTGCTACGGCAAAACACCAACAGAACAAACATGAAAACCGCGCTGCACCTGTAGAGGGCGCTGAATGCAACAAGCAAAGAGTTTTTTGTTGGCTTATAGTCCGGAAAACACACGAGAAAAGAATGATCTGAGAACAAAATAAATTAACGACGGCCCTGTCCGTTACCATAGTAACTGTTCATAGGGAATTTAAATGCTGGAGTGATATTATTGGATGCGCGGCGCGGAGCGGTCGTTGGTGGAGGTCTTCTTCAGCCGGACCCCTCTGCGGATGGACTGCAGCATGGTGTCTCCCTCCTCCACGGCGTCCTCGTGCCCTTCGTAGGCGGCGTACAGGGGTGGGTTAGTGGACGCCTGGCCCCTCCACGACTCCACCGGCAGGAGGGATTCCCGCTCCGCCTCGTCACTCGGCTCTGCCTCCTCATTAGGCTCCACCCCCGTGAAGTCCGGCACGGTAGGGATCATGACGGGGATGACCGGAGTCTGGATCGGGACGGGGCCGATGCCCCTGCGCGCCGAGGGTTTGGTGGAGGGGGTGCGGCGGATGGTGGCCACGCCCGGGACGGCGGGGACGGACGGGATGCCGGCGGTGGAGGCGGGACGTTTGGCCTGGAAGAGTTTGCGGTAACTCTGGCCGAGGTCGCTGTTCCGCGGGACGGTGGAGGATTTATCGAAGTCCTGCTGCTCGGAGAAATAATCATAATCGGACACTGCAGGGGGGAGAGATGGAGGAGGGGTCAGGGGTCAGGGGGTTTATACACGTTCATCACTCAACACTTAATCCCTTCTTCACTATATTATTATTACTATTAGTATTACCTTCCTTTTCCTTCCCTTTCTGGAGTCATTATTTTTCTTTTCTTTTCTTTCCGCTCTTCTTCCTTCCTCCTGATTACTCCGAGCCATTCGTTGCTTCTTACCTTGTTTACTTCTTTTCCCCCTCAATTCTTTTCTTCTCTTACTTACTTTGTTTTTCCTCCTTCTTCCCTTTCTTCTTTTCTTCCTCTCCTTTCTTCATTCCATACTACACTGATTTCTTTCTTTCATCTCTCTCTCTTATTTCACACCTTGCTCCTGGCCTCTGCTTCTCTCTCTCTCTCTCTCACACACACACACACACACACACACACACACACACACACACATACACTCACCCTGAGAGGGGATGGTGTCCTCGGAGCAGCAGGGTGTGGTACTCTGAGTACTGTACCCACTGGAACACTGGAGCGAGTCTCTGCTCGAGCGCTGAGCGTCCAACTGCAGACCACGAGAGAGAGCCAGAGCCAAGTCCTGCTGAGCCTCCACCTCCTACACACACACACACACACACACACACACACACACACACACACACATAAATGTGCTGTGAGATTTTGCTCATAATATGGTTTCAGGTTTAAAATATTTCATAATTTGTGCAACAGAAACAGGATTTATCTCTCTCTTTATAAAGCTGATTATTTGTTAATGATGTACACACACAGACACACACACACTCTCGCGCTGCATTTAGGAGCTTTACTCACACTCCGTGTATAAAGACAGACCTGTGTGTGAAGTGTGAGTGTGTATTATCGGACCCGTGACTGACCTTCGGTGTATTAGCGACGCTCCTGTGTTTCTGATTGTCCTCGGGATTGTGTGCGGAGTTGAACGTCAGCTGGTACGAGCCGTTCACGTCCACCGCCTCCTTTGGCTCCTTCTTCTTCCTCAGCGTGTTCACCATGGGCTGATCGTACGGGCCCGGTTTGGCCCAGTCCTACATCCACAACATCACCGTTACACAACACGCTAGTCTTCTCATTATCATTATTATTATTATTCCTGGATTCTCATGCAGTATTAAAACCGGCCACTAGATGTCATCATTAACCAGAGTTTACTGAAGCAAAGTGGTTAGTAGTCAAAAGTCAAAAAGTAGTCAGGATTCTCATCCAGATCTCTGACCCAGGACGCCTGGTATAGGGGTGAATATGACGGAGTGATTATGACAGAGTGATGGAATAAATA
>JAQMYL010000033.1:805892-810892 GCA_030014365.1 Clarias pachynema | reverse complement strand
GCGACTCGAGTCTGAGGACCCGGTTCTCGAATGCTGAAGGGAAGTGACCTCTGGATGAACCCTACAGATGCGAGCGAGTGCTGTACAGGTCTGTGTTTAATCCCGTTAGGTGTGTACGCTCTACACACCGCGTGTAATCGATGTGTAATGTTAAATCAGTCCGAACATCGGAATAATAACTTGTTTTTTGGGGGGAGGGTACACGAGATTGTTCTACTCCATGGTTGCTAGGTTACCGAATCTAATGTACTTAATGTCACGTAGATACAGTAACGTTAGATACAATGCTAGCGTGAATCTCGGATCATTAGCGCGGACAATAATATCAGCACAGTGCGGTAACTAAGGAGCGGGCTCACGATTGGCTGAGCAACAAGGGGCGGGGCTTAAATAAAATTTCATTTTGAGTCTCATTTAAATCGCATTACATCTAGAACTATAAAAGCGTCCATCAGTTAGAACCCTTAAAGGTTCTTGAGGGTCCATGAAGCCTTAAATATCCAAAGAATCTTTGAGGAACTGCTCCAGGAACATCAAACTATATGGACCATTTCCAAATTTCCAGTCATGGCATTATGTCGAAACGCAAATTTGCAATTTCTTAGGAAAATCCGAAACCTAGTGAGGTGTCCAGAGCGACTGACTTGTCCACAGGACCTGCGTGTGTGTTTGTGGAACCTCTGACTGAATGAATTAAACAGGAGTTGGTAGTGGACTTACCTGAGGGGTGGGGTCTGATGGCATGGGCGACGAAGACTTGGACTGGTAGGCATCGTGCGAGACGAAGCCCGAGTCGTGCGAGGAGACGCTGGCGAGGCGGGCGGGGACCTGCTGCGGCACGGCGATGCTGCGGTAGCGATAGAGCGGGGAGGACGAATGAGACAATGTGCCGCTGGAGCGCGAGTCGCTGCTGTTCACACTGTTCAGACTGCTGTTAGGCCGGGCATGAGACAGGAAGGGGGCGGGGCATGGAAAGGAAGCAGGACAAAACAGAGGCGACCGGGAAACATTATCACTCCACACACACAACATGCAAACCCACAAACAACAGGCAAAAAAAAAACAACATCAGACAATAATAACACTTCGATCCTTCCCTTTGGAACATTTATAAACACATCAGATAAACAAGAGTCTGATCTAAAACACTGAGGACAGAGGACACGTCCGAACCTGTCCACGCACGTTTTCTTAAAACTAGAGCAAGAAAAAAAAATTAAAAAACCCGGAGGCTAAAGATCCCAAAACATCCCTCTGATCTAATACACCATAATTACTGGGTGGCCTGGTTTGTATTTTTAACCCACGTTCTAAAATCAGAAGCTCTCGGCACACGTGAGCCTCGGAAAAGAAAAAAAAAAGGGACAAACTTGCCAAAGGGAAGGATCAGACACGAGACAAGACAAAAAATTAAAACCACGTTTGAGCGTGATGCTGAGACATGAGGGGAGGGGGGCGGTGAGGGTGGTTAGCGCTCAGGCGCGAGAAGAGATCACGCTAACGGGACAGGCTGTGGTCCAGTACTGACACTAATCACCATCGCTAACCTTAACCAGTTAGCAGGTTACGTAGCTAGATAGCAAAGTAAACAATTATCAATCTGCCGTGACGCGATACATGCTTCAACGTTAATGCTAACTTATTGTAGTGCAGTTATAGCCATTTTACCGCAACAGATTCAAAGTGCAGTGGGCGTGGCCAAGAGGTGAAATACAGACGACCAATCTTAGGGAAGGTGAGTGAATTTTTTTTTCTTTTTTGATTTGTTCAGTTTGTTTGTTTTAGCGCCAGTGTGATGTAAGTTTAACTCGTCATGGTAACACTGGTAGCGTATGGGATGTGATGTATGAGCTGCTTGTCACGCAAACGAGGACCATCAAGAAGGTTTTTCGGGGGCCGTGAACAGAAAACGTGCTGTTGGTGCAAGTTGCTGAGGGATAAAATGAGAAAATCCTGATCAGGAAGAGAAAAGCATTTTCCTCAGTTACTGAGACCAGGAACCGCCCCGGGGGCGGGGCTCAACACTGCAGTGTGTACTAGGGACAGGACTCAGCCAGGGGCGCCGACACCATACCATCACGATACGCAGGGTCGATCTGTAAGTTTCACAAACTGATATAGTTTTTTTTCCCAGATTTTGTTGCTATTCTAAACTACACTTAACAGAGCAGTGGGTCTTAGCTCCGCCCCCTCCTGGAGGCCTTGCGTGTCTCACACCTGATTTAACTAATCAGATAATTAACAGCAATGTCTTAATTGGAGTTTGTGTTAAAGAAGAGAAAACACTAAAATATCCAGAGAATAAGGTTGAGAGCTCGCCACCTGCAGGATCATAGAGGAACTGCAGCACTGTACCACCTCAAATTGAAACATATATAAACTGAACTTTAATTGAGCAAGATATATACTTTGGGGCTGAAACATGAACTGCCACATTGATATAACACTAAATCAATTACACGTTTTATGGACATTGTATCCACACATTACTGCATATTTCATATGTTATTATCTTCTATAGCTAGATTTTCTATATTTTATTCTTATTTCATTCCATAATTTACTTCTTATTGAAATACAGATGTCGTCCGCTGCCACCCTAACCGCCCCCTAACCCTACCATGACGTAACTACCACCTCATCCTGCTACACTTGCCTTTGAAAAAGTTTACAAAGTGATCTAACATCATCATGAACCACTCATTAGGAACGGAACTAAGCACCATTAGTAGTGGCAGTACCGCACGCCTGACCGGTCACCTAGAACAGGTAAACCTCAGGGGTCGGGTCTGGTACCGATCAACATGGAAAGGGTAAAACTGGGTTCAGAACAGAACTGGAACACAGCCGTGATCTGACTCCTGAGTGTCCTGAGCGACGCTGCGTCAAAACGGGTGTTTTAAAAAAAAAAAAAAAAAACGGCGGACAGACGCTTACCTGCACATGCTGGACTTCCTGGACATGGTGGCGCTCGGGGACGAGGGAGGGGTTTGATAGGACCAGCTGTAATCGGAACCCTTTAGGTCATGGATGATCTGAGGGTAAGACAGATGATAATTATGGATTGCTGGAAAAAGGACCATTAAATCTCACACACACACACACACACACACACACACACACACACACACACACACACACACACAAAACTACGTCTGTTGAGTTCAATAATGTGACTTTCACGCCCGCTCCAGTCCTGATTCCCAGATGCTGGGAAGAGCTCGCTCAGATCTGATTCATGAAGAACTTGCGTTCCTCGGATCAGAACCGGGAACCTGCACCGCCGAGCGGCCGCTGCTCCGAGTCCGGGCCTCGTCTCCTCGCTCGTCTGCAGGGTTTTTGGCACGGAACCAAGAAGAGACGAAAAACACGTTTGTTTTGTTCCAGTCATGTTTCTGTTCCGTGTGAGGAAGTCACGCGTGATGGTGTTTGCGCAGTTACGTGCGTCTGTCTCGAGCGCAGAAGCTCTGAAGTCGACAGACCGAGGCGAGGCAATGAGCTATGCAGAGTACCGCACACGACCTCACGCTAATCAGATCAGATCAGATCAGACGTTTATCACCGGTACGGAGACACAGGGACGCTCGGTGACAGGATCGTTCATTTCTACACCACGGTTCGTGTGACGCTCAGGTGAGACGGACCTCATAACACACACATGGTGTTCGCTCTGAAGCTGGACCGAAAGACATTCTGAACGTCTTCTTCATGACACTTACAGAACTTCTAACAGCGTCTGAGTTTTTACCGTCACGTCTGAGCCGCAGCCGTCATCACTCGCGGCTTATCTCTCCCTCAACCTGACAGCTCGGCAAAACAGCTTACACACCATCCAGTTCTACCACTCGACCGCAACATCACATAACCAACGTGCATACACACACACACACACACACTTAGTGAGTTTGGTGTGACTTTTACTTTTCATTTATGGTATTTTTGGTACACGCCCTTATTCAGATCTCGTTATATATCCCAGCAGTTTGGCGGTGCTGGGATTCGAACCCGCGACATTCTGATCACTACTCCAACACCTTAACCCCTGAGATACGTTTTTTACGTTTCTGTTTCTTTCTTCTGCAACATTAGCTACGAATTAGCATGCTAGCTGCTTAGCAAGCAAAACAAACCATCCAGCTTCATTACGTTAATCCTCCTGCTTTAAAGTGCGATAATAAATAAAACACACGATGTTTCTTCAATCAGCGCTGCTGGACATAAATCGTTAACGCACCGCGCGGTCCTGAGAGCTAGCTAGCGGCGAGCCGGTGACTGACCTGTTCGCTGGCGGGGGGCAGTTTGTGCGGGTCCACAGTCAGAGCCCTGAGGTCCTCGGCGATGGTCTGAAGATGGACGATCTCCCCCAGCATGGCCGTCTCCTCATCCTGAGACACAGGGACGCGCGTTAAAGCACGGACACAGAAAGACGTCTATAGCACTATGTAACATCCTGTAGAACCGCGTCTCACCACGACAGGGCGGAGCATGGAGACGAAGACGCAGAAGCGAGCTCGCTCCTCTGTCAACACCTTCCTCACCGCCTGCTTCTCCGTCTCCTCCAGCAGCAGGTATTTGTCCGTCACGTCCTGAACGGCGCTGTCCAGCTGAGGCTGGATGTCCCCTCTCCCTGCGGGACAACACACAGTCACACTCAGTCTTCGTTCTTCCACAGAGCTAAAGACCGACATCATCATCAACAGTGACGTCATTAATAATTTAGGAATATTTACATGGGACACTGTTAAAGTAGATAAATAAAGAAAATGTTATCTAATATAACATACAGACAGACAGTGGGACAGACAGACAGCCCGTGGGACAGACAGACAGCCCGTGGGACAGACAGGTCCATGACATCACACACTGATGCTGGAGCTGATTATCTCGAGTGCAGGGTCTCACACTGATAAAGTTCTTCTCACGGTTTCTACCCTGCACTTATAAGAATTCATCGCCAAGCCCTAACCAAGTAGTTTTTGCCCCCACCCCAACCTCAGGAT
>JAQMYL010000033.1:677054-688725 GCA_030014365.1 Clarias pachynema | reverse complement strand
GTTTCATCATCATGGAGCTCGATGGGTTTTACAAACGCACTCGACACAATACTGTTCTTGTAGGAACTGTTCCAGAACATCTGACCTTCTTGTCTTAGAATAACAACTGTTATTGTTGTTGTTGTTACTTAATTACCTAATTCCATATGTTATTTCATAGTTTTGAAAAAATACAGTTTTGCTTTAGAAGAATCATAAAAAATAGAGCACAAAAAAACCCAAACATTGGATTAGAAGGTGTTTTTAAACTGGTACTATATGCCTTAGTTCAATGTTCCATTCTAGATTTATTCTTTTAAACTAGATGTTGCAGCATGGAACATGCAAACTCCAGACACGCAGGCTTGAGGTGGGAATCAAACCTGGAGCTGTGAAGGTTAGAGGCTCTGTAAAGGACACTCAAGTTCTTCCACTCCAACGCACACGTAACACACTGTGTCTTCATGGAGCTGACTTTGAGGATCTCGCAGGGGTGTCGACCCGCTGGATAAGTGTTTGGCCTGTTTAGTTCCACTGAAGTGGAATCTGTAATGTTACGGCACACAGAGACATTCTGTACAGCCGTGGTTGTGGTAACTGTTTGGGGAGGAAATACACATAGATGTGATAGCCAGGGGTGTACATACTTTTTCCTATATAGTGAATATTTCCTCAAATATTTACTTAATTTTTGAGAAAACATTTAAGTATTTTAATATCATGAATGTAATCTCTGTATCTCTATAATCAGCTTATTTATTGATCTGTACTCGACATTTCAGTCCCTCACCGCGGGTTTTTTCAAGCTCGAATCAGGACGTAAGTGTGATTTGAGAACCAAATGGCTGTGGTTGCACCGCAGACAGCTTCCCTTTTTCCAAGCCATTTTTAGGACTAAACCCTAACGTCACACTCAGACCACGGACCTTTATCCAGAACATAGCTGATAGGAAAGACCTGGACATGGCACATTCTCACATCCACACACAAACCAATACACACACATCGCCTGAGAGATAACACACATCTAAAGGTCATCTTTACTTCCCAGTTAGAATGGTCGAACAAAGAGGATTTTATAACAAAGGGGATGAACTTCCTTAGAGATGGTCTGTCGCATCACAGTGCATCGCGTTCTCAAATCGCACCAACGTCCTGATTCGATAGAGGAAACAGGTGGCCGAATAAAGGTCAGGGTTTATTTTAGTGACATCTCCGAGTTTCAGTCACTTGATGGTGAAGTTCTCTTTTCAGAACCTGAGAGGACATCAGGGCTTACCTCAAGCAGAATTAGACACGCCATTAAAACCAGGAAAGGCTTTACAGATGTGACGGTTGCTAAGCAACTGGCCCTAGCCCTTGATCGATCAAGCAGTTACGGTGGATCAAATGAACCAAGATGTACAATGATGCATCAGGAAGCAAACCATCTGTTAAGTGATGATGCTTTGATCTCAGTGTGTTAGTGTTAGGAGTAAGTGTTTATTTAAAGTGTCACCACCATCATGTTGGATCCAAATCTTAAAAATTCCAACAAAGCCGAGTTCCTCTGCTACAAGTCGTTCTCTTGTAGCAGAGGGAAAAACCAGACTTCCAGATTCACTTGTAAACGTTGTGGTAGAATGAAGAACGTTTCTCCCTTTCGCAAGGTCCTGACCCCTGTAACCGAGTCTTACTGTGTAATTGTGAGGTATACACATGGGCAGTGATGGGTTCCTGCTCAGAGAAGCCTCATTTTGGTATCCAAAGCCAAGCACAAACAAAATGCAGGCCAGGAGCAGCCATGTGTATGGAGATGAGGAGATATTTACCTGAGTGGATTATCATGTCGGCTTAAACTAGTATTCATGAAGGTTTAGACCTGTGATTATCCAAGGTTTGTCTGGAATTATAGTGAGGAGAAGTGCTTACGACACACGGGACAGTAAAGTCACCGGGAACAGACGTCCTGCAGAGCTTTCATGGTACGGAAAGACCTTAAAATTATTCATAAAATAATTTAAAATAAATTTAAACCCTACATGTCCCAGCCTGTGTCTTAGATTTGTCTTAGATTTCCTAATCGTTACTGTCACAGTGACTGTGTCGAATCTTCTGACACCTGAAAAACAACAGAACTGCAAAGCCATGGATTCTGCACATGACTCTTCTTCATGAAACAGAAACCGTTACAGTGAGTCAGACTCACAGCGTTCTAATTCTGAACAGCAGAAGTGAGGCTTTTGTCCTCATTCCGGAAAAAAAACAGCTTCCTCTTTGGGAATGTAAATGTTAACGCTCAATATTATGTGAGGTTTAAAGGTCAAATTTTCATTAGTGTCTGACCAACAACTCATCATCCTGTTCTGCTTTTCCCTTTTATATCATAATCTTGGTCTTTCAGGTGACTCTCAGAAGACGAGATGACCAGCCTTCATTCATACAAACCACAGGCAAACATCGACGACAGCATTAACATTCAACACGACACGGCTTTGGAAACACAAGATTGTATTTAAGTCAGGCTGCGGGAATAGTGGCACTCATACTGTATAGGATGCTTTAAATTCAAACAGACACACACTTTTCAAACCTGTTAATGCAAAGTTAAAACCATTTATGTAAAATCAAAAATTACAAATATAAAAAAAAAAGTAAAAAAAAAAAAAACATCTTGCATCTAAAATACATCAACGTAGTCCAGTTTTTCTGACAAATATCGATAAATAGAAACATTTAAAGCAAATTTGGATAACACTCAAACCTGAACACACACAAGATTACAATTAAATACAAAAAAAGGTTTAAATTGCACTCCATTTTTACTGTACATTCATAACCGACATTCCATTTTTTTTTTTTTTTACAGCTTCAGTAAAAGCAGTCCATCATCAGAAAAGCACAAAAAAGGACACAAAAATATTTTCTTCTCCCGTCTCACGTAGCGTAGCCAAAAAAAAATAAAAATCCCAGATCTGATCCCACCCAACTCCGTTGTCGCAGTTTCTGCCCAAAGACTATGTACAGCTCAGTTAAATAAGTCTTTTCTTCGTCTGTCCTTCGCGTGACCTTCAGGCCCGGCATCGTGTCGTGCCACTTCAGTCATTATAGGGTTTGGTTTTGAAGCACGATGCGTCTCGGAGTGCGCCGGTGAAGAGCTTTTCGTACGGTCGCAGTGCGGAGGTGTTAATGACACGACTGATGCGCTTGATCGCGCTCAGCAGGGTCTTCGGCGCGTTCCGAGAGCGCAGCTGCCGTGCGCTGTGGTTCAGAGCTTTGGCCAGGTCCCAGCCGGCGTTCCGGCTCTTCCAGAGGTGCAGTAACTGCGCAACATGGCGGTGCGTGGGGCAGGAGAGCGCCAGCACCCGTACAGCCTCCTCGTTCACCTTCTCGCCGGGCAGACTGTCCATCAGCACCATCAGGTCCTCCAGCGTCACGTTCTTCAGACCGGCACACCGAGACACCTTCCTCTCACAGTGGTTCAGACCTGGAGGAGAAGACAACACGTCTATGTTACGGAACAAATCAACTCTGAAAAGCACAGATCTTACGATGTTACAATCACAATTTTGAATTAATTAAAGAATGGAGTTTGTTAAGGAACCGAGGAACGTCCTGAAGATGTCGGAACGCACTTTATCTTTACCTCTGGCTTTTGTTTTTACAAAGTGCTGACACTGGAGGCTCCTTCCAAACATTTCACATCAATGTCT
The DNA here is from genome assembly GCA_030014365.1 of Clarias pachynema. Lineage (NCBI taxonomy): Eukaryota > Metazoa > Chordata > Actinopteri > Siluriformes > Clariidae > Clarias > Clarias pachynema. Next base: position 685,054 of record JAQMYL010000033.1, on the reverse strand, counting down.
TCTTACTTCACCAGATCAGCAATTACAGATAAATAATACACATATAATAATATATAATAAACACACACACACACACACACACACACTTGTGCTACCTCAGCCTTTCTACATTGTGATATTTATTTGCTCGTTTGCTTTCAGCAGGTTTTGTGGGTTTGGATTTGGTACCTGGGAATGGCCTTGAGTGAAGATACTCAGCGTTATATATCCATCTGTCTATGCCTCAAATCCAACCAAATAATAATAATAAGAAGAATACAAAAAACCCTATTCATATTTAAGACATTTTTGGTTGCTTAGTTGTAAATTGAAGTGACAGTCCCTACGGCCGAAAAATTCATTTTCATTCCAGACTTGAGCAAGACGATCTCTCCAAGCAAATCCAGAAAGCCACAAATTTTATCTCCTGTTGCAAACATATTAATTTTTTCTCCCCCTAATATTCCACGTCTTTCACATTTAATTAAGTGAATGTGAGTGATTTAATTTCTTGGGACGCTCTGGTCATCGCCACATCCTTCCTCAAATCGAGTTTCAGATCCAGGGCGAAGAATCGATTTCATGATTCACATACGTGCGAATCAGGGAACAGACTCAACTCAGAAGGGATCCGCATATTGGTCAGGGCTGGTCCTGAGGTGAGCCGGTGTCAAAGGGTACTCCGTGACCGGCACTGACACACTCTGGCTCACTTGGTTTACACAGTTTACAAAATGTGGTTGTGACTCAGATCACGCTAATCCTCGTCAATCCTCCAAAAATGTCTTCTCCAGGGTAAAAGGGAAAATCTGTCACTGATAAATCATTCACTTTCCACTTTAACTGCTAATCCTTTCACGAACGCATCATTCATCGGTTTACGGAAAAAAGGAAAAATGCTCATTTCTTGTGCAACATTCCCAGAAACCCTGCTGGGTTTAATTTAAGACACAGGACCAGAACTTACTGATCAGCAACCTCCACCTAGAAATCTTCAACAAACCATATGTCTCCTGTGTTCATGGCAAAGATTTCAAAATAGCTGTGTTTCAGAAGAAAACCCATCAGAGCGAGTCGAACCTTGTATAATGCTGTAGAGCTTCCCCTGGTCTTTGTTCTGCTCCCTCCAAAGCCGCAGGAGATACAGGGCCTGCTGCTCGGGGCTGCACTTCTTCTTCAGCGGTTCCATGCTTCTCTTGTCCACTTTACGGCCAGGAAGGCTCTCCAGCAGGAGATCCACCGAGGCGAGAGGAGGCGATAACAGGAACTGGAACATGGCCTCCTCACACAGGGTGATGTCTACAGAGAGAGAAAGAAGCATGAACATCGGTGCTGGTTGATGTCGACATTTTCCGATTCCTACAAAAGAAAATCTGATTATAGGGATAAAAGTCAGGAGCGATTATTCCTACACGGCATTCCCAGCAGAATTCCGGACTCGGTCCAGCATGTCCAGATGAAAACCAGCTGTGCTTGAATACATTCCGTTTCACAGAGAAAGTAAGACTTTTACTGTCTACGCCAATAAACACTCCATCAACACGTCCAATTAAAGTCGACACAGGACTTTTTGCTAAATGAAATTGTGCAGCTGCCAAGTGGAGAACTTTTCTTTCACTGTATGCGTAAAAAAATTTTGTTGTTAACTCCTGCGTGTTGCTATTTTGCTTGGCCGCTGCTCGGTTCTTTCCTGTTTTAATGGTCAGAAACGAGCGTAAAGTTGCTGAGATACGAAATCTGCTGTTTTTAAAAAAAAAACTATTTGGGTCCGAAAATTGTGTTTCCTACAATCCAGGTTTGTGCTCAGTCTTAACACAGCCTCGCTGAAATCACGGACGAAGCAACAGAAACAACGCTCCTCTTCTGCTGCAGCGTTTCAACAACTACCTCAAATGTCTTTGGGTATTTTATCCATTTATAGTTTCATTTAATGTCTAAACGACTTTCTTCCTCTTCTCACTTACTTAACACAACTTAATTCCATCAGCAGCCTCGCTTGATTCTCTCTCTTCAGGTTAATAAGACAAAAAATAATGTATAAGTTATAACCACACCTTTGTAATGATGTGTTCATAGTAACCACGCCCCTTTAATAATGTACAAGTTGTAACCACGCCCCTTTAATAATGTACAAGTTGTAACCACACCTCTTTAATAATTTATTCATGGACACGCCTCTTTTATAATATATAAGTTATAACCACACTTTTGTAATAATGTGTTTATAGTAACCACGCCTCTTTAATAATGTACAAGCTGTAACCACGCCCCTTTAATAATGTACAAGTTGTAACCACGGCCCTTTAACAATATATTTATTGTAACCACACCTCTTTAATAATTTATTCATAGACACGCCTCTTTTATAATATATAAGTTATAACCACACTTTTGTAATAATGTGTTCATAGTAACCACGCCCCTTTAATAATGTACAAGTTGTAACCACGCCCCTTTAATAATGTACAAGTTGTTACCACGGCCCTTTAACAATGTACAAGTTGTAACCACACCTCTTTAATAATTTATTCATGGACACGCCTCTTTTATAATATATAAGTTATAACCACACTTTTGTAATAATGTGTTTATAGTAACCACGCCCCTTTAATAATGTACAAGCTGTAACCACGGCCCTTTAACAGTGTATTTATTGTAACCACACCTATAATTTATTTATAAACACGTTTCTTTAATGATATATAAGTTGTAATAATGTTTTCAATGAAACCACGCCTCTTTAAACATATTTAAGTTGTAACCACACCCTCAAAAATTGTAACTCCACCTCTTATTTATTTTGCACCAGTGTTTACAAGAACAAACAAAGCATGTAATAATTTAGGTATAATATTTTTTTCCAGCGTATTTTACTTTTTCATATTTTCTTGTTGTTTTTAAATTTTGCTTTATGTTTTTTTAATCTTATTTATTACTGGATCAGTTGAGATGATCAGATTTATAAACCTGAACCCTGAGAGGAATGTTTACTAAATCAGAACAGACAGCTTACATAAAAGCACTTGTAACTGGAGAACACTGTTCCACTCTGTAATACATACACTCTGGCTTGGTGCAGTCACATACACACACACACACACACACACACACACACACACACACACACACACACAAACGCTCTTCAGTTGGATCAATCAGCAGCATCTAGTGTGCAATGGAAACCAGAACCCACCATTTCCCAGGGGTCCTTCTGTAACTACTGAGTCACTGGGTGCTAAACGCCAAACCCTCGCTGCTTTTCAGAAGAAGGACATGGAGATCCACGATGGATGCAGCCGACGGAGCACAGAACCGCCTGTGTGTTCCAAATAACAGCACTTTAATGCATCTTGTTTCAATCAACGCTTCGGTGCCTGTAATGACTCTGGTATTCCGAGTGACCGTGCGACGGGTCACAGAGAGATTTAATGTCGGGTCACTACGAGGTTCTTTGGCTCCATCTTTGGTGGAATCTTCTCTCAAGTTTTTGATCCTCGCTCTGAGATGCGGTCTTAGAAATTGGGAATTAGGTCCTAGAAAATTCCACCCGTTACTCTATCCATCAGATTTTGGCTTTTAAGCTAAATTATAAAGTCATATTCCGATTGTTGGATTGGATTAGACTGCAGAGCCAGCTGGAGCTCTTTAGAACGCTGGACCAGACTCATGTCCTCCAGGCAAACCGCTGTTCTGTAGGAACTCTTTAATAACGCTGGATTCTACATGGATATTTATGAAGCAGGCACTGGATTTAAAGCTTGTGTGGGTTTATCTTATGGATTATCCAGGGAACCATGGAGAAAATGTAGCCAGTTCTTGAACTGAAGAACAAAAACAATAACTGTTTATTAAAAGTGTGTGGATGCTTTTATAAAAATTTTTTTAACAACTCCTGTGGTTTTAGGGATGGATAAAAGTTTTATCTACTTAGAAAAAGCAAATCTAGAATGTCTAAAGCCTTCTGGTTGCCCCTTTTGTAACTCTTACAGGTTCGATGTTGAACAAACCAACAACAGGAGGTTCCTATGTAAAAGATAAACTGTGTTTGATTAACAACCATTAACTGGACCTTTTACATAGCTTTGGTTGAATCCCACACACTGGTGAGAACACCTTTAGGGTTTCTAAAGGTTTCTGTGCTTCCTTTTAGAAGATTGTGTGTTTAAATGGTTCATTGGATAATCAAAGATTCTTGCAAAAAAGGACAAGATAAAAAGCACTTATCCTTTAAAGTGGGGACAAACAAAGAACACAGAATAGCTGAACTGTCAGTATGGAAAAATGGGGTTCTTTAAAAATTACATTCAGAATTTAAATGAAAAAGTTTCTTATTTGCGCAGCATTTTGTCATGGAGTTCTTTAGCTAACCTTTAAAAGTTCTCCTTTTTGAAGAGTTCCAAGTGAAGTTGAAAGTTTAAAAGAGTTCCAAGTTGAACCTTATTTTAGTAAACTAAAACCTTTCACGTTTTTCTTTAAATGTTTGAATAATGAAGGTTCTTGGTTTGTAGAATTGCTCTGAGACGGAGAACTGAAGAACACATTGGGGTTTTTTATTTTTACATTCATTATGGTTTCTTTGGAGTAAGTAAACGCTATGAAGGTCTACAGAAGACCTTTTTCAGGGAGTGGCCCTCGAGGGACAACTTAAGACCAGGTAACCGTTTGAATGTTTGATGTCTGTCAGAGTGAATAAAGGTGTCTGGGTGTGGAGGTAATCCCCTCCAACTGGTGATAACGAAGCCAACGGTTTAGGCTAAAGAAACAGCGTTCAGCGTTAAAGCTGACTCGCTCGAGAGTTTTGCAAGTGAGTGTAAGATCATCGGGGTTACTGTCGGTCAGGCCGGTCATCTCTCAGCCTGGAGGTCCAGAGACGACTCTCTCTCTCTCTCTCTCTCTCTCTCTCTCTGAGTGGACAGCGTGAGTCAGCATGAGGACCACGTGTGTGTGTGAGGATGAACAGGGCATAACGAGAGTGGAGAGAAAGGGAAAGTGTAATGGCCACATCCCTTTACCATGAACAATAACCTCAAGAACGGTTCCGCGCTCTGACTCAGCTTCCTCTTTAAACTGTCGAGGATATAAACAGTTCCTCGCGGCGCCAGCGGGCCTCGCGCTAGAGCGCTGAATAAACGCGAAACACCGAGGCCGCTGCTGCGGGAGCGAAAATAAATCGTCTTAAATAAATAACTAAAGGAGGAAAGAACAATCCAATGATGGAATGAAGAAATAAATATTGCCTAGTGCTCAGCGTCGCTGAGGTTCTCCGGGGTTTCACGTCTGACTCCTGTCTCATGACCTCGCCGTATTTTTAGCCACAGTGCTGTGCATAAGTTCTCACCCCCCTGAATTGTTCCGGAACACATTATGGACAAATAAAGAATGGAAAAGTTATGAATGCGTAAGTATTCACCCCTAAATCAGTCCCGGTGCAAGCAGTCACCATCATGTCACATGGTTAGGTGAATAGAGCAGACCCTTGAGCAGTTTAGCGATCAACACGTCTGGAGAACATTCTGGAGAAATATCAACCTGCGTTCGTCATTACAAATCTTATAGTTGAAACCTTTAGGTCGATGATGTAAAGAATAAAACAGGAGTGTGATTCTGCCGAGCGAAGCGTCAGGGACATGAACCAGGAGGACGAGGGGACGGGGAACTCAGGACGGGTGCACTTAGACCTCATGATGTCTCCATTACTGTTCACTTCTGTTCAGTGGAAAAGTTCAAGGAGAAAGTGTGTGTGTGTGTGTGTGTGAATACTTATACACACCCCACTGTTTTATTTGAGTTTAGCGTCAGATCGAAACTGCAGGACATCAGACGGTTTTAATGACGCATGAGATAATCACTTACGCTTCATGTGAAACAACACAAACACAAGGAGAGTCTGTCTGCCTGCCAGCCTGTCTGTCTGTCCGTCTCTCTCTCTCTCTCTCTGTCTGTCTGTCTGTATGTTTGCTTTTCTGTCTGTCTGTCTCTCTCTGTCTGTCTCTTTCTGTCTGTTTGTCTGTCTACCTGTATCTACATCTGTCTGCCTTTCTGTCCATATCTTTCTCTGTCTCTGTTTGTCTGTCTGCGTCTCTGCCTGTGTCTCTGTCTGTCAGTCTATCAGTCCTCAGATAAACAGAAGCTAACAGTGAGTTGCTAATCATAATAAATATATTTGCCGTGATATTATGTGTTTCTGTTCGGTGCCGGAACAATAATATACAGGTGTGTGTGTGCTCACCGGCGTGGCAATCGGTGTGTTTGTGAGTGCAGTCGATGGCGGGGTCTCTGTCACACCCCGTGTCCTGAGTGGACGTGCCGGGGTTCCGTGTCTTCACGCCCAGCCGTGTGCAGTCTCTGTGAGGAACGCAGGACTCGGTGGCCGACGCCACGCTGGAGAAAAAGCCCTGTGGACACTTCTTACACACCGTGTCACTCTCAGGGGAACCTGTAACACACACACACACACACACACACACACACACACACACACACACACACACACACATCAGCATTTTCACGGCTCATGTAAACAGGGGTATTTTCGTGACTCTAACGCTTCTTGAACACATGCTGGAGCGGGTGTGGAACTTTCCGCAGTGTGTTATTAACCCCGTGGAGTCTAAAATGCAAATAATCTCGAGCCGGTTATCTAAACGGCTCAGCAGCAGCAGCAGGTGGGTCGGGAACGCCACTTCCCCTTTTCCACCAAATCAGATCAAACAGGCTTTGTGTGGTCAGATAAATCCTCACACAGCTTCAGAGAACAAGCGGTGGATCATTAACACTTGTCTGTCTGTGTGTGTGTGTGTGTGTGTGTGTGTGCGCGTGTGTGTGTGCACAGCACGGCCAAGAAGAAAACACTTGAGCTCAGGCAGAAGAGCAAAAACACGGCTGAAAAGAAAAAAGGAACTAAGGGAGGACGCGGGTTTAATAAAACTCACTATCTAACAAACAACAAACAAACACAAAACAAATAAAAGACAACAATAACTAATATGTTTATGAATAATAATAATAATAATAATAATAATAATAATAATAATAATTGCTGGATATGATATAAAAACATTTGAATTGTTCATGTGTGTATTTATATTTTAAATAAATTTATATAAATACTCATATTATTATCTATATAAAAAATATTTAAAAAGGCTTAAATGTACAAAAAAGTAAATATTGTATTATATGTTTAGAAAATTCTTCAAATATAAAGTAATAACTTATTTTAGAAACAAGAACATGCTGTATTTAACAGCTCTGTGTAAAAATGTCCACACAGCCGGCAGCCACTCCAACATAAGAACCGACGTCCTGCTGGAGATCTTTAATTTTTAGTGAATATGGTGTGTATTCTTTAAGAGTTCTTTGTCGCCATCTGATGGAGTGGAACGAGTTAGAACTTCACACTGAAAGGGAATTAAACATCTAATTAACATGCAGGTTTATATTCTGAAAGGGAGAGTATGGAAGAAAATAAACCAGGAGGATGAGGAGGAGGAGGAGGAGGAAGAGGAAGAGGAGGATGATAAAAAAGGAGAAGGAGGAGGAGGAAGATGACGGGGAGGATGATGATGATAATAATGATGTTAAGAAGGAGAAGGAGGAGGAGGAGGAGCAGGATGATGATGATGAAGAAGAGGATGATGAGGATGATCAGAAGGAGAAGGAGGCACAAAAGCAGATGGAGAAGGAAAAGAAGGAGGGGGAGAAGAACGATGATGATTATCATTATGATTATGATGATGATGAAGAACAGGAGGAGAAGGATTTCTGAAAACAAAAGAAGATTAAAAATCTCACAAATCTATTTAGAAATATCAGGACCACATCCAAACCTAAGCTCCCCCCTCGTCTTCTCGCCCTGAAGGTAGTGAAGGTGGGGGAGTCTGGGTGCGGTGTTGTCGTGTTGTTGGGTGTGGAGGGAAGTGTCGATGTGTTGGTGTGTGGGTCTGGGCGTCTTGGTGGCTGGATGTGGAGATGTGATGGTGTCTGGGCGTGGGGGTGTCTGGGCGTGGGGGTGTCTGAAT
>JAQMYL010000033.1:642737-667019 GCA_030014365.1 Clarias pachynema | reverse complement strand
GTTTACATTGAGACAGTAGCGCATTAGTAGATTATTATAAAGTAGATTATTAAATCCAGCACATAACTGTTCATAACATCACTTTTACTCAACATTTAGATTCACTGATGGTGCAGATTAAACTTCAGACAGAGATCTAAGGACTGCAGGAGATTCAGTAAATTACAGACAGACAGTTTTGTGTGATGCTGCGACAAAATCTGTCTGGACAGACATACAGACATACAGACATACAGAGATAAGGACAACCAGCCAGACAGGAATTTTTCAGCCAGACTGGTTTTGGGTCCTTCAATGTATGAAGTGTAAAGAATTAACATAATCAAAGAGCGAGTTCTGACCCAATGTACAGACAAAACCTTTCTTTTATTTATATTGATTAATTATTGTCAAAAAATCAGAGACAAAAAATGGAAACACGATTAAACATTAAAAGGAACAAATATGGCCTGGAGATAATGACAATACAATTTATTTGTTTTTTTGTTTATTTGATTGTTTATTTGCTTGTATATTAATTAATCTTTAAGACACTTCACAACCTAACACACACACACACACACACACAAACCTCTGAAACAGAATTAACATGCATCACTTCCCCAGAGAGATTTGCAAGCCTATCATTTAGACTGTTTAATCTAATTTATTTTAACTTTATTTCATTTATTTTCTCAATTGTTTAATTGCTTTAAACTTCCAGATGTTTCAACAACAACAAAAAAGAAATTCTCTCCAAATTTAGCTCGTGACAGTTTCACCGACATCTGAATGTCATTTCCAGATACATCTTTAGACCAAGTGATGTAAGTCTGTGTGTGTGTGTGTGTGTGTGTGTGTGTGATTACGTGGTTTGTGGACACTTGCTTATTTCAGGTCACAGGGAACTCTGAGGAGCATACAACATCCCTCTAGCTGTTTTACAACATGTGCGTGTGTGTGTGTGTATATCGACGTGGTCCCTATACATAGCGCAGCCATGACGTCTCCGGGGCCCGGCCTCGTTCCCAGCAGCTCACGCCTCCATCTGATGGACACACACACACACACACACACACACACACATGTTCTTCTGACCGCTCCTCTTCCAGCTGGAGCCACGAAATCCTCATCATATGTAAGTCAAGGCTCTGAAAATAATTACTGTGATGATAATAGAGAGAAATCCTGCAGGCTGTAAAGTGTGTTCATCCCTGGAGGACATGAGGTTTCTTCTCTCATCACCCTGGTCCATGTGTTGGAGTTTTATCAGCGCGTTGAGTTTCTTTCCCATCGTGTCAGTTGCATCAGTGTGAGCTCCACCAATCACAGGCCTTCTGAATGATGATGTCGTGTATAATGTGCTGTTTGTCAGTAAAAGCAGACAAATTAGCAGCATTTTTGTATAGCGGAGATCCACAAACACACCTTTCATAAAGTCCTGACTCATGATTGATACATCATGATTGATTCTCAGGGAAAAGTAGAAACGTCTTGTACTGTCTCCGAAGAAAGCACTATCCGTCCACGTCTGCATACACAGGCTGATCTTTCATCAATTTTTTTCCCCCTCTTTTGAGTATTAAAGGGGAATAAACGATTATTACAGTACGGCGAGTTTCAGGTTACAGCCAATTGTTTTAATATTCTGTTGAAATTAAACCCGAACTGAACCGTGTAGATAATGTTCACACTAAGTTGCTGTACGTGTTATAGCTCGTCTTTAACATGAGAACTGTTCGGCGTCTAAAACAATTCAAGTCAAAATGTGTTTAAAAAGTAAATCTGAAGTAACAGACAGGATCTTTCTTCTCCGTCTGCTGTCTCTGTCTGCCCCATAAAGAGGGCGGAGCCGTGACAGGAACCGCGTCTGCTTCCCTAATCAGTGAGTCAGTGTGTCAAAAATGGAATGCCACACCCATGTCAGTCAGCCACGCCCACACACATGAGCCACACCCACGTCAGCTGTTATAATAAAGACGGCCCGGTGTTCGGTGACGTACGGGACGCAGAAGCCCACGTCTCGTCATAAAGATGCTAACGCACTGCTTTTACCATCCTGTGGTCATGTCTGGTGGAGTAATGTAGTGTATGTGCACACACACACACACACACACAATGTGGGTGTTAAGAGGTCAACCAGAGATGCTGCCGTGTGGCTGCAGCGCTGACCGACTCAAAAGACCCACGGCCACACATCCATCACCAGCAGACCACTGCAGTACAGCTGGCGCGGGACGTCCACCAGTTCTCCTCCGTCCACATGTCCTTCTTCATATGCACATCCCTTTACAAGTTCATCCCATCCATACATTTTACATCAACAAGTCTTCCACAGCCTCACATTCTCCTTCTTCATCCTCACCTTCTCCATAGTCCACATTTCCGTCTAAGCTGGTAAACAGTCAGTAGTACTGTATGTAGTTTCTGAAAGTTTTGTGTGATGACATGTGATAACAGCATTTGACAGATGCCTTCATCCATTTGAGATACATTTATCTGGTAATCATAGTATCTCGGTGGCTTGAACCCCTTATCTTCTGCTCTGTGGCCCAGTGTTTTAACCCCTCTGCCACCCCCTGCCCCATCCATCTCCATGTCCTGCTGTCTCCACACGTCTTCCTCTATTCACATCTTCTCCATCCATGATTCATCCTCTGTCCAACATTCATCTCAGGCCACAAACCCTGCTGTAATCACACCACTCATCCTCTGTGGAGAATAAAAAGAGCAGAAGCCTTCACTCGCTGCTCATAGAAAGGTCATGGCGAGATAAAGGTTAATCATTGCTTTCCTCTTAGCTTACTCGGCTTCATTTTTTAAAAACCGAGTTACAAAAGTCTGACCTCAACACCAAAGACTAAACAAAATCTAAAGAACGAAATGACTCAGACATCAGGGTTCTCACAACGGTCAGGGAACGTTCCAGAGAAGAGAACAATGTCACAATGCTAACTGAGAGCGTACACAAGGTTAAGGCAGTGGTGGCTCAGAAGGTTAAGGCAGTGAGTTACTGATCGGAATGATTGGCAGTTCGGGTCCCAGTTCCACCAGGTTGCCATTGTTGGGCCCCTGAGCAAGGCCCTTAACCGTGTCTGCTCCAGGAGAGCCATATGGGGGCTAAGCCTGCACCCTGACCCGAGCTCCACTGGGAAGGGATTTCACTGTGAATTGATACGTTGTTTATCGGTGATGTTTACGTGTAAAACAAAACACAACAACTTGTCATTTTTTAAAATTAATTATTTATTTATATTTCTACATTCATCATTTCTAAGATAAAAAAATAAATACATAACTAAATAATTTAAGAATAATTAAATAGTTTTAATAAAAAAAAGTTTATTATGTAAAGACAATGCTAAAGTTTTACTTAATTGAATTCCTATTATGATACATACAGTATACTTAATTCTATCTCAAAAATATCAGAATTCTTTTTCTTCCCTAAACACCCTGAATGCTTCCCTCTGCCACCCGAGACAGACCATGGGCTGAATAAATATTCACATTTAGATCAATATTTATAAAAACCTGCATGCTAGTATCTCTTTCCCTTTTTTTTGAACAGTTTTTTTGAACAGTTGTAAAACCATAAAGCTGTAATTTGCATAACACTCCCTAATGTCTGATCTCAACCGCTGTACAGACACGCTGATAACCGACAGGGTCATCAAAAAAAGAGAAAGAGAGAAAAAAAAGGAAACCTCTTAGAAAAACACCTGATTTCCATAACAGCCCTCGCACATGAAAAGAACAGGAACTTGAGCCGAGAGCTGGAGGGCAAACATTCCTGGGACGAAGTCCCAACTGTAAGCATAATAACATCAATCCAGCGCCGCTATTGCTCTTTCACACCGCGCGATCCGTCCAAGTGTCCGTTATTTATTAAATCCTCACTCGGAGAGCGCGTGTCATTGTTAAACATTATCGGTAAACATGATTAAACGTACCTGCATGATGATGTTGGCTAAATTCGGAACATCTGTAACATTCGTAAATCAAACAGACAGGTTTAGTTTAATCTAATTTAATTACGGTCTCCCCGCTGGTTCAGTGGCGTCTGTCTGATGTGGACTGATGGAGCTGACCCAAATTGACCATGAGGGACACCCCTCCTGAAGTTCGGTCCAGAAGGCTTGCAGTCTTTTCTTCTTCTTCCTCCAGTCTCCTCACCAAGCCGAGAGTTCTTGGCCGTCTCACGTTTCTGAGCCCTGAGATATGGTCCACCAGGCAACAAGATCATCATCATAACTATAGACAAATAACATGAGACTTCTTCACATAACAATCCCATTGGACCCAGAATGAAGGACCCAATCCGAAAAGGGCGGATCAGGCATCCAAATACTTTATTGTTTCTAGAATAACAGTTTATTCAAGGAGGACGTGTTGATACTGTGAAGTTTAGAAATCAAATGTAACAGTTAGTTCTGGAAGGAGTCTCCAGTGTCAGGAGTAACATTGCTGTGAAGTTTTTGATTAACTTGAAAAGAGAGAGAATAAAGCGAGGCTACTGAGAGAGCTGAGTGTTACAACGTAAGTGATAACAGGAATTCTTTGACAACAAGCTTTTCTTTAATAAATAATAATAAAAAATAAGTTGTAGCAGTTGGTAAGTTTGTATTTATCCTGTATTCAGGGTCACAGGGGGGTCGGAGTCTATACCAGGAGCACGAGGCGGGGTACACCCTGGACGGGGTGCCAATCCATTGCAGGTCGCACACACACACTAGACGCAATTCGGGAACGGCAATTCCCCTAACCTGCAGTTCTTTGGACTGTGGGAGGAAACCGGAGTACCAGGAGGAAACCCATTAACTTTACACTCACACACACACTGACCTCGAGGCAGGAATTGAACCCTCGACCCTGAAGGTGCGAGGTGACAGTGCTAACCACTACGCCACCGTGTCTGTGTCGCCGACTTTCAGGTCTATCACAAGTCAAAATTATGATTTTGTGCAAATTTAAAAACAGCTAAAGATTTAACATTATGAATATGATCTTTAGTCAGATCTGCCAGAAACAGAAACAGGTAATTATGAGAATGTGATTTTCTGGGAAATTTCTACCTGTAATAATACAGTAACAAAAAACAACAAAAAAACAAACAAAAAAAAACAACCCAAACACACATGACCACAGATTTACAACTTCACCCTCGATGTGTCGTTTAACAATGAGCTGCTGGGAAACAGGAGAGTGTTCCATTTACATTTGCAGCGTCTAGACGTAAACGGCCTCAGGAGCGATTCCTGCCGGGAACGTGCTAAGGTTTCTCCGCACAGTCAAATCACAGCTTCCATTCGACGTGAATAAAGTCGAATGTTAGCTGTGGGAAAGTAAACAGGCGCAGGCAAACCTGCACACACACACAAAAATGTTTGTTTTGTCCGTTTCATGGGCAGCCCGATGAATGTGTGTTTTGTGCAGAGTGTTTGCAGTCCAAAACGAGCGTGCGGTCGAGCGGCTGCTTCCCCGCGGTCACGGCTGTGCTCTAGGTGTCGTGACGCCTGAGAATGATTGTCCTTTCTTTACTACTGTGTGTGCGTGTGTGTGGTTCCTTGGTTTTTCTCACACACACCCATGCTGAGAGGTTTTCTAACCTCTCCAGAGGAAGTGTTGAGGGTCTATTAAACGCTCCCAGGTATTCCACAGAGCTGAAACTAAACCCCTTATCTGCACTACGTTCCCATTTTGAGAGCAAAGACGCGGCCTGATGAACTTTCCACATGGCCCGCATTCAGTCTCCCCCACTTCCTGTGTTTTTTTCCAACACTATCCTTGTAAGCATTTTCCATACAGTACTGTAAATCTCCAGCAGCTCTTGTTACTTCATGGGGAAAACATGACCAACAACTTGTTCTCGAAATCAGCAAGCATCTGAAAGGTCTTTTTGCTTAAATTCCTACATGCCTGACCTCCGTGCCTGACCTGCATCCGACCTTGGCTTTTATTATTCCATACATCACAACTCTGGTGTGTCCCATGCCTGAGAAAAGCGAGAGTGAATTCTGGTCGGGTTCCTTCTCCGAGGTCCGGCTGACCAACAGCGCTCGCATCAGGCAAACGCATTAATTTCCTGCGTACGCTCCACATCCTCGAACCCTATTTATCACCTAATCCGCTTCTCCTGGCCATGCACTTCAGGAAATCTCAGTCTCACCGAAAGAAAAGCACATTCTGAGAAGGACGTTAAACATAATAGTTTGTGAAAGAAACAAATGATAAATGAGCTCTTTACAAATGTTTTTCTGTAGCATTTTGTTTCTATCGTATTAAATCCAAGAACATTTTTTAAAAAATTGAACTAAATTGTTTCACGGCTGTTCCAAACCACAAAACAAAGCTAAAACCCGACAATACATTATGATGTGTCAGTTTTTAATAAATATTACAAATGCATTTTCTCTGGTATAAGAGGAATAAAACACATGCGGTGGTGATGTTACTGGGAAAGAATCAATATTGCAATCAAATTGTCAGTTGATTTGATTCCTCAAGCCTGATTTGTCAGGCTTTAATTTCGAATTTCGAATTGAATTGGTTACTTTGGTAACCTTTAAAACTTTAAATTGCATCTATTGCAAAATACTAACGTTTCTTCTTCTTTTGAATTTATAAATGATTGGTGTTTTACTTCCACCTAGTGGACTGGAGTGTGGTGCGAAAAATTGGTTTGAAAAAAACAAAGATTATGACGCTGTACAAGACGTGACATTTAAACACTCTACAAGTAGTTACACAACATTTCAGTGACTAATTCTATAAAAATTCTATTTTATAAAATAGAAACTGAATTAGATTGCATCAACAGTCTACCCACGATTCAGAGCTCTAGCAGTGACAGGATGTTGCTGCTGATAAAATGCATTTAAATAATGATGTTGATTGAATTATTATCTCAGGGTTACAGATGTGATTTAATCCAACAAGACATTTTTGTATACTGTAAATCTAGAGAAAACGCCAGGAACGATGTTAAATTAGCTTGAACGTCGAAAATGGAAAAATGATGGAAAAGAAAAAAAAGCACAAGACAAAAACGCTCCAGTTATGAAAAAGAAAATCATTTGCTTTCGGGATCAGACTCAAGTTTGTAAAACCTTTTCTTTTTTTGTCCAAGTTGGAAATTTTTTTTTGCAGTGTTTGCCCTGCGTTTTAATAAAACTACTCTTGTTTTAGATTCCCCTCACTCGGATGTTCCGGGCACTTAGACGTGTTTTCTGAAGGATGACTCTTCATCCTCATTCTCGTCCCCGTCCTCGTCGTCACTCTCATCCTGCTCCTCATTTTCCCCAGGCTAATTTTACAGCGATGAGCCATGGGTTACACAGAGTTCTGATTCCACCAGGATGAAGGTTAGACAGACAGCTGCTCAGCCCGAGCTGAAGTGCCAAACACAGAGAGCTAAATAAAATCAATTCACTGCCAGTAAAAGGGAAGCAGGATGCTATATTTGTCTGCTGAGGTTTCACGACTGGAAGGAGAACAGAGGAACCGCTTTAATGCTTTGGTGGAAATTGATAGGTGTGGAATGGAAATAAGGTTTCTCTTTTAAAAAATAGACATCCAGTTGTGAACGTGGAGAAAAATAAATATCAATCAATGTGCTTTCTTTTTCTTTTTCTTTGCCATACCATGTTTAATTTAAGTGGTTGTAAAATGTTCTTAATCTCCATTTGGGCATCGCTCAGTGACATCCCCTGATGAGCACGATGTTCACGGTCACTCTGTGGCCGTATTACAGACCAGATCGTCTCTCTTGGAAATCATGGGTTCACCACATGAAGGGCTTTTCCAGCAACCATCAAAGTCATGAGAAGAAAGATTCGAGTGACAACATCTGGGGGACGTCCTCTCCATCCACACGACACGACACGACACGAGTGACCTTAAGATCACGCTGCTCGATGGAAACCATAAAAGAGCAATGAGAAGGTCATGGGATGGAGATCAATGACAGAAGCGAAGATCTGAAAAGGTCAGGTGGTCTCCGTGGTGGCTGCATGTACTTTTAGAGAATAACCCAACCATCATAAAAAATAAATCACATGAAATCTTGAAGATATCCGGAGTGTGCTGACGTGTGACGGAGCAAACGGAAATTCGGTTTGTCCATCTGGGGAAAGGGTTCCCTTTTCGGCAAACGTTTCCAAAGCTGTAATTGTTCTCAGTCCAAGGAATCTCCACAGGAACCTTTGAGGAAGCCGAGTCGCAATGACTGTGTAAATATAACATTTAGCTAAATGTTAAACAAACAGCTCATTGATTTCTCAACACACTTTGGTCTTCTGCTCAAGAACGTCAAAAATCCCTTGCTTCTCATCCAACTGCACAGGGTTTTTTTTTTTTTGCCCTGACGGAAAGCCCACACTTGTGAGACGCTGGTCAGTGGAATGTCGGTCAGATTAGCACTCTTTAACCTTCTGTGGGAAACCAAATGCCAGGAGGTCCAGATCTTTCACAGGGGTGGTGATAATTTTAGCCAGGCCTGGTAGAGGACACCAGCGGGACTGTGCAGGCATTAATGTGGAACTGGCTACAGCTCCTAAAACCACAGCAGGCCTTAAATTCTCACATCTGGTGCTGGAGATGCAGTAGGAATCCTGCGGCCATGTGAGTCAAGTCCATCGTCGAGTCATGGCTTCGAGAGCAGGTAACACTTGAGTCACTGCACGATCATTACACTATTAACCTTTACTGCATTTTTGAGGAACTCTGGTCGAATCCAGTAGGCAGATCATTAGCAATAAGTAATACCAGTAAACACATTTCCACAAAATTGTCCCAAGATGCCACAAACCACAAAAGAGAAACTTGCAATCATCACCCTTTATGTCTTATCGAAACCGGATCAAACGTTTAGATTCCATGTTTTTGAGATCATACATCAAATGCATGGCTTGGTTATTACGTTTCCTCAAGCCACTGGATCCTGATATACTTCAAAAAAAAAAAAAAAAGATCAACATCTGGGCCTTGATGGCAACTTCAGAGCACAATGTGTGGTTAGTTGTGGCTAACCAGGGCATAAATGAAACTCCGATCCTTCTCTGAATCTAGTTTGTTTCAAAAGCGCTCTGGGGTTTGAACGAATTCCCTTGAGTCGTGGTCATTTCCCATCAGCTAAGAATTGCGGGCACAGAAAGCGCAGGCATGCCAGCTCTCTTAATTACAGGTCCTCACTCTGATGAATTTAAACAGGTTGTAATCTGTCGACCCGATCGCATGAAGAACCTGAGCGAACAAGAGTTTATAAGAAACCGAGCTGCACCGAACTCTCATGCAAGAGGCTTTGGTGCCAAGTCGTAGGATTTTGTGGAATCTGTCACAGAACGGAATGTCTATGGAGATGCTGATGCTTCACGACAGATGATATGATCATCACTGTTCATTCACAGATTCTTTAAACGTACTGTATAAAACAATCGGCTCACTGTGGACCTCACGAGGATCAGATCTCACACCTCTTCTTTCTTTATCTCGAATATATCTGTTAATGAAGATGCACTGACTGCTCTTCAGCTCTTCAGGTCTGCTTCTTTCCCCTGAGGCACATTTCTCACATGTTACAGTTTTATCTGTGCAAGCTCAGTCCAGAGTCAGTGGCAGTCAAGAGCTGAATCAAAAAGAAAAGAAGGTTCCCCAGATGATCTCCACATTGTCCTGCAGCCTGGCAGATGTTGTGAAAGAGACGCTGTAACATGCAGCGTTTGTTTTTCCAGCAGCTTCGTTTACTACGGCTAAAGTCGCGGTCACACTGCGGCTACACATTGTTTCGATTTCTTTTTTTTCATTTTTTTTTTCAGTTTCACAAAGCAGCCCGCCAAATTAAATGTCTGAAGTGTGTATGTGTTTGTGAAATCACACTACTGGTCTGTAATGGGGAAGACCATGGAGGCAGGAATTTATGGGAAACTGAAGGGAAGGCAATTCCTAACAGTAAACCTGAAGGTAAAGGTGTGGAGACCAGTGACCCTGATAATGCTAATGAGGGTCATATATTGACCGTCATGAACAAGGTTTTCCAGGGGAGGTATTAATGACCAGAGTGGACTGGAGTCAAACCAAAAAAATCTAACAAAGTCCCTCGAGTTCCTACTGAGATGGACGCACACCTTGGACCTCTTCCAAATCAGCTGGCACAGAAGTATCCATCTGGCAGAAAGACTGAAAGATGATTCAAAGTGACAAATACCAGAGCTTATTGTTAAATTCCAGCCGTACAAGCCCTGGTTAGTCAGAGGAGCTCATCCTCGCCAAAACTCCAGGAAGAACCGACTCCGACCAGAACCCCCGCGCCAAACATGCGTACGAAAATCAACATGCTGGCCATC
This sequence comes from Clarias pachynema, assembly GCA_030014365.1. NCBI lineage: Eukaryota > Metazoa > Chordata > Actinopteri > Siluriformes > Clariidae > Clarias > Clarias pachynema. The sequence goes on along the minus strand of JAQMYL010000033.1, from coordinate 656,697 downwards.
CGTCCTCCGAGTGCCTGCAGTATAAACAAGTCAAGCCTTCATCTTGTGCTTTCTTACTCACCCAGAGTTAGAAGAAGATGTAGCATGCAAACAGAAAAGAAGGCAGATACTTCATCTTTACACTTCACACCATCAACAACAACAGTGCGCTGGAGATGTTTAAACAGTCTGCCTCCTTCGTTCACAAAAACATTTGTGGTTCTGTCGATCGGCTCATCGAGTCGCGTGCTACGATGCTTTAAACCACCCGCACCAACATTAGTGTTATGCTCTGAACGTTCGCTCACAGAGCGAAGAACGTTAGAAAGGCTTTAGTTCACCTCAGAAGGTCTTAAAATAAGTGAAATAAACAAATAGATGCACTGATAAGTTATAGTGATAAGCGGATTTATAGTTTTTCTATAACAGCTCATCCTGAAGGGTGTTATTCCTCTCATACTACAATTTAAAATTTTAAGTAACAAATCAGTTCCTGTTCTCGCTTACTGTACGTTGTAGTAGCTATAAACGGTCTTTTCTGCATCAGCCTTTCTTTATTCTTTATTGTAGCTAATAATAAGAAAAGGTTTATTCGGCTTTTAAATGTACAGCTTTATTCTCCGACTGTTACAAAGCGAACACTGATCCTGGAGACTCCTTCCATGAATGTAAAATGGTTCATAAACGACTAACAAGAAGCAACTCACTGCATGAGCCGTTACATCAGAAACCCATAGAACCTGTGCATTAGTATAAACGTGTGATACCAGTGCCAGAGCGTTAGTCATCTACTCCTGCAAGTATAAATGAATAAACAAAAAGTTGTGACGCTTTTTTGGCCGTCTCTGAAGGCCGTAAGAGAGTTCTAAAAGCCTGACGAGTGTTTTGCCGTCAGAGGCCAAGCTGCAGTGCTGGCTGCGACCTGGGAGTTTCCACACTTCTGCTGTTGCTGCATGAATAGACTCTTTGTACCCGCTGCGACTCTAACGGTGGCATTAACGTTAGCCCACCCTCTTTTATCTCTACGATGCAAAATCCTCCCTCTCTCTGATCTTATCACGTGAGTAACCGTGTCTGATAAGCGTGCGGTCCTTATACCTCCTCACACCTCTGAGCTCGATCAACAGCCGGATAAACCTTCTCTAAATGTGTGCCGTGTAAACAGACATTCATAATGACCCGTATCAGCGAGCAAACAAGACACAAAGGGAAGACTGGACGTCTCTCCTCTTGCTGGACTCTTTCGCCCCCTTTTATTATTTTTTTTAGCATATTGTTCCTTCCTGCTGGGGACATTTTTGTGCTATACGTCATCTCGCCACAAATGTGACTCAGCGAAACCAACCCCCCTTCCAAAAAAGCAAAACAAAACAAAAAAATCTACAAAATAAAAAATACAGTATATATATAAACAAGGGTCAAGATCTTAATCTTAAAACTAATATGACAAACATGGCGTGGAAATGTGGAAATGTCGCAGGCCCTCATGCAGAATGCTGTAATTTTCACAAACACCACATGACCTTTTCTTACCCTACTTCAGAGGGACAGTTTTAAAACCCCGGGCATCTGGAAGTGAGACACGCTTCAGTGGAACAGGGAGGGCTTTTCCTGGTACGGACACAGGAAAACGCTCCCAGTGTACGGCACCAACACTGCGCATGGCAACCGGACCGCTTCCCGAAAGAGGCGGCGAGACGAGTTGCCAGAACCTCGTCTGTTCTTTTCATCAAAAAACCGAGAGACGGGAAACACGTCCCTGTTTATTTGTCCCTCCAAATAGGACGTTATTAACCCGCAGCTGACGGATTCGGCCCGCAGTCTGGTTTCACGTCCGGGGTGTCGCCCAGCGTTCCACGGCACCAATGCTTCAAAAAACCGTGTCACTTTCATAACCAGAGCTTTTAGAACCTGAACCTCAGGATAAACAAACTAACAATGAATAACGGAGCCGTATTGTGAATGAAAAACGAATTAGGAGAACGCGGCCATCTGGCAGACGACGGCAGTGACATCGTGAATCATTGCTCTCGCTAATCTGTTTGTTGATACAAGATCCGAATAAAATAAGAGGAGAAGAATTAGTTTTAAATGAGACTATTAAGCCTCTGTAACGTCGACTAAACTCTGTTTTTCCAAGACCGAACATGATTTTTTTTATAGACTTTGTTTCTTTTATCCTTAAAATTACGCCCCATATAAATTACACTGAATCTTGGCCGGATTTTAAAATCTTACAATCGGCCTGTTCTTTCTCTGGATCGCGTTGTTAATTGTGTGCATTCGTTCCACATTTATTTTCTCTTTCATAAAAAATTAAAATCACTGATATGATTCCAGGTTATCCTTCAGAATTTCGGCCTGCATTAGTGATCAGAAATAACATGAACAGCGCTTCCAAAAGCCATTACACCAGTAAAGAAGGACGACAGCATGCATTATGAAGGAGACCCCGGATACTGAATCCATCAGGCAGAGTTGGAGTTGGAGACATAAATCAGTATAGTTTGTAAAAGTGTGACAAAAATAAAAGGAGATAAAGTTGTGACCTCATGTACTGCACACATGTCCTCACACTGTAACTGCGAAAACCGTCACTCACTAAATCAACGGGTGGAAGCATCACACTCTGCAGTCCTGATCGACGATCTCCCCTTCAGTTTGGGGGTGAATACTTATGCATTCAGAACAACTTTTAGTGATTTTTATTGATTGTATTATGAGATGTTTTTGTGTATGCACTGATCACCCAAAACACTACAACCCAAAACATTATGCCCTGTATTGTGAAGGTTACCCTTGTGCCGCCATGGTAGTGGCTCTGACCCCTTGGGCGTTGCTTTGCAGGGCCTCTGGGGGTTGACGTGGTGTCTGACACCAGGATGTTGGCAGCGGATCATTTGGGTGCTGTGTGTTGTGGGGCGGGGTCTTCATGGATCAGACTTGTTTGTCAGTTGCTTTCCATTGGGATCAATTGTTTTGGGATCTGGGGAGTTTGGAGGCTGGTTTGGGGGCCTTGGGCTGTTGGCATTGTGCTTCAGTTACTTTAATACGTGAACTTTTATACACAGCAGTATTTCTGGATAGCATAACTGTTACAAAACTACATGACTTGAACCTGACATCGAAAGGAGGACCAACTACATCTGCTGAATCACCTTGAGATCCTCCTGATTAGAGTCACATGTCAATGAAGGATTAGGAACCTGTAGTTAGAATCTGGTGTAGGCAGCGTCTAGCCTGGTTTTTCTGGTCGAAAGAACGAGAGCATGTCATTATAAGAGTAACCAATACAAGAGCTCCTTCTACAACACACTGATCAATCAGTGTTATATAGTTGTTTCATTAACCTCTCCTACTGTATGACTCTCTCTCTCTCTCTCTCTCTCTCTCTGATCTTATTCTACCATTCATGTTCTGTGCTTTATTTTCCACTCTACAAATTACCTGCTTTGTGTTAAACCATCCTTCCTTTTACCTCTTTGGAGCAGCTAAAGGTTCATGTCATGGTGGATGTACATCAGTCTCGTTTTTACCTTGACTCGACCTTGACTTGGGCTTGGCTAGTCCTGATCTTGGACTCGACACTGACAGTCTTGATTACAGCGCAAACTTTTTAGTTTACAAAATGTGGAAAAGGACACCGGAGCAAATACTTATGCACATCAGTGTAATGTAACAGAAAAAAACACAAACTATCACAGACTCTTATGTATCGTCTATTTTATGTCCTGCTAGAGTAGATGGTGGAGAGACTGTCAGGTCGTTCTCTGTTGTAACTCCTAAAAAACAAATTTGATATTTATATTAGAAGCAGATTGTGATACAGCTGTATATTAAACTACATGCACTGCTCCGTGTGTTTGTCCAGTTTTCTGTCAGTGTGGTCTGCTTTTAATGGGCTTATTCTATTATATAAAGTTCCTGACCCAGTTGCTTGAGGAAAACCGCATGCTCTGAAATCCTGGGATGAAAAAAACAAAAAACTGGACCACGGGTCATTTCCGAGCCTGTCTGTGTCACCGGATCATCTCATAACTCACACGGCCCCTGTAACCGCACGTAAGGTATGGTTTCACACAGTTTGCCTCTCACTCCTCCGGCCCTGGCCTGCCTAAAGCAACACCACTCGCTCCAAGCCTGGTGGAAACGGATCCAAGTGAGTTTTGCCCTTGATTTATTTCGTCAGGAGAACGTACGAAAGTCCGCCTGTGGCCACGGAGCCCCGTATCTCAAAGACCAGTGAAAGTGAGAGAAGAATATCTGTCCCAAACTGCGCGTGTAATTATCAGATTACAATGTAAGCCATAAATCTGATGAGAAACCGGGAGCGAATCACTGTACTAATATTTTCCTTCTGAAGGCTTAAAAATCGAGCCTGTTAGTCCTGGTATTTATAGTTCCTGTCCCGTGTCCCGAGCTCCACACACTGATGAGCTGCCACGGAAGATGGAATGCAGCACAGACGATTCACGGCCCATAAAAAAGTCCTGCGCTGCCGAAGACACGGAACAAGCGGGAAACCAGTTTCACAATGCTCTATAGTAGGCGGGGAGTTTTCATTTTTAATTCATTTGGCCACAATGACCGATCCTCGGGAGAAAAAACAGCACTTTCCCTGACAATAGATTCCCGACAAAGTGCTTCCACCGCTTTCCATGACAATGGAGTCATGACAAAGCGAATCCAGGGACTTAATTAAGTCATCTCTAATTGTGGACATTTTTAGATGTTTTTTTATGATGCGCTCAGTTCGACTTCTCAGAGCTCCAGAGTTCACTTTCAGTCGGAATTATAGATCCTCAGATCGCTGAACTTGGACGTAGACTCAAAGCTCAATCTCCTGGAATTAAAGAAGCGAATCAAAACTAGCGTCAGAGTTTCGACTGGTCCGGATGCTGGACTCCAGCACATTGTGAGTCACGCCGTCTGCACTCTCACGCCTGTAAATCCCATATTTCTAGGGATGAGCCGCCATAATGGGCGTCTATCCCGAGGCCTAACCCTGATTAGACGGAGCTCGATGTCCTCGTGTGTCTGATCTCTGTAGTGTGTGAAACATGACTCACTGAACAAACACTCGCTCCTCAGCGTAATTCCTCGATTTTATATCAATCTGTCTGGATTAAAGGAGTCTTCACCGGAGACAATAATAACTAACGGAGCGATTGCGTGTGGAAAAGCTCTCAGCCGTTATTCTGGCGTTGCCCAACAAATATCTTGTCGAGACTCCTTAAAATAACAGCAGTGATGAAACGAATCTCTGGAGGTCGGCCATTTAAACCTGAGCGGCCGATGATGAATTGTGATTAAATTCACTGCGGTTTCTAAACAGACTGAAGAGAGCACAACGAAATCTCCAGGAGATTTGATGTAAGATTAATAAACACGCACGCCCTTGTTCTAATCCCGGACTAAACACTTCATGCCATTTCTATTTCTTCTCATCCTGTGTTTAGTCTGTCACAATATCCATCATTTTATCCTTTAATACGGATATTACTCTGTCAGGGTTCGGCTTGTTTACTAATTCTTCCTCAATAAAAACAAACAACAAAAAAAAAACAGGTGTTTTTCTTTGTTAAACATTAAACTCAAGTCATGATTTTGTTTAAATCCTTCGGGAATCGGTGAAACTCGGGAATCTGACGTTCTCACTCGGGTGGTTTGGAATTCTGTGAGCGAAGTCGGAGTGAAGAACGGCACCTTAGTAATGTGCCAAAGTGTGGAGAGGTACAGGAAGGTCAGCTTTCAGTGGAATCCTGGACATAACACGCACACACACACACACACACACACACACACACACACACACACACACACACACACACGTCTTAGTGGAGAAGATAAGAACACAGATTTCCTTCTTTGTGTTTGTGTCGAACGTTTTCTGCTCCGAGAGCGTCTCCGCCCTGATTTCTCCCTCAGCTCTGTCTCGCTCTCATAGAACATGAGGAGAACGCGGAGAAGATCCATCACATTTTTCGCTAATCCATCAGACTCCAGTGCTTCGGAGCCAAAAACTGTAAATGGTGGATGGAGCTGAAGCAGGAAATGGAAACGGAGAAACGTTCAGTCAAGTCAAAACATGGGGAAAAAAAACCTCAACAGAACCTCAAAGCATAAAAACAGACTGTTTAAACTGACAATCTTTATGGTTCCCGTCATTGTTTATTTACAGATCTACAGGAGATCCACCGGTGCGAGCTCTCAGAGAATAAACAAAAAAACAATCGGGAAGGAAAAGGTCAAAAGGTCAGAATGAGTGTATAAGAATAAAACAGAGCAGCCTGGTGAATCAGTAAAGCACTAATGAGGTGATGAGTAAAGCGGGTGCAGACGACCAGGTGATTAATGAGGAACCGCCCGATCCAGAGTATTTAAAGCTCTCTCTCTCTCTCCTTCTCTCTCTCTGGATACGACATGGACAGAACAACACAAAGACACAAAAACCCTTCAGTCATGCCTCGTACTTTCCCACAATAACAATCGAGCCGTCTCCTTTCTCGAAGTCACAATAAACACGCAGTCACAGGCGGACATGAGAACATTTCACAGATGGTGAGATCACAAAACGAGTGCAGTGGAACTCGGATTACGTCCTGGCTGTCGCCGCACGGTTCTCCGGTGCTCGCACCATTTTTCAGATCTCTCGTAAAAGCCACTCAATGTTCTGCAAGCAATTTGTGGCGTGACATTACTTCCAGTCCTATAAATGTCCTCGCGGCTGCAGTGTGAATCACTCCCGAGCGCCGGCGAAATGAAAAGACGGCCATCAAACCACATGTAAACAATTAGCCCTCGCTGTAACAGAGTCGGAGTCATGCTGCATGCGGAGACGACCGCAAGCGCGAGAGGGTTCCACTCCAAAAACGAAAACTCCGGGGAGATGAGCAAGGCCCGGCTCAGCACCGACGGCATTTATAGAGCGTTTCTACACCGTGTGTGTTCAGCACGCCTGCTCCGAGCTAGCACGAGACCACGTCTAACATCGATGAGCAGCAGGACGAATGCTCGGCTCCACCAAAACCACACGAGGAACCTCAAAAACAACAGGGAGGTCAAACAAACAGACACAGTTATATAAGAGATCCTTGGCACTGAAGCAATCTTCAGGGGTCAAAGGTCAGATTACATCACATCCAGCTGCAGAACTGCGATTCGGTTTAATGGACAGCAAAAACCTCCAGTGTTTAGAAATAAAATATGGTTAATTAATTTATGGTCAAAAGATTAAACACACCCAGGTTCTCTGATTGGAGATGTTCTGTATTTCTGAATGTCACCCCTTAGGAACTTATTTCCTGATGGAATGTTAAATTACGTAGACCTTCATGTGAGCGCTGCTTTTAAGATGCACCACGGTACAGCGGGAAATCCTTTTTCTGAAGTAGAACTTTTTCAAGATGCTAAGAACTTTTATTTAATGAACCAAATCGTTCATGGTGGCGGCATGGTTAGCACTGTCGCCTTGCACCTCCAGGGTCTGGGTTTGATCCCTGCCTCTGTGTGTATGGAGTTCGCAAGTTCTCCCCGTGCTTTTTGGGTTTCCTCCAGGTCTTCAGTTTCCTCCCACAGTCCAAAGACATGCAGATTAGGCTGTCTGGCGTTCCCTGTCATGTGTGAATGATTGTGTGAGAGTGTACCCCAACTTATGGCCTAAGTCTAATGGGATAGGCTCCAGGAACCCCATGACCCTGTACTCAGGATAATGCAGTATAGATAATGATGATTAGATGATCATTCATGGTTCTTCAGATATTAATCTTATAAAGGCTTTTATGTAATTTTTTTTGTTTCTCTGTCAGAAAAAGATCCAAATAGAACCTCTAAAGCTCTGTATCTTTATTTATCCAAAGATCCCATATAGACCCTTTCATGCATTAACATGGTGATGCAGCAATCTTACCCAAGTCCCTAAAACCTATTGTTGTCCATTAGGGGTAGAGATTCTTTAAGTGTTCTTTAAGGGTTTGTTGAATAATGAAGAGTGTACTAAGAAGCACCAAGTTAACCCTAGTCCCACTGCAACCTATCAGTAAGGGTTTGGTGCACAACATGGAACCTAAAAACTCTTAAAGAACCCTTGAAGAATTTCTTTTATAAGAATTTGGCACAAAAACCAAATTATTGATCATTATAATTTTTTTCTGAATACCTACAGTAGAACCTGTAAGGAGACTTGTCTATTGGTGCCTTGTACACTTTTAGGTTCTCTAAGGGTTTCTCTTCCTAAAATATTGGCTTCTACTTCTAGAAGACTTTCTGGTAGTAAACCATGCTGTCGTGAGTCTAGAAACTCACCGATCATTTGGTTTTAGATAAGCAAATTTTCCAGGCAGTGGACAGGAGGAGGACGGAGGATGGGCTCCATCTGTTGAGTTTCTCCTTCTGAGGGAGTGTTATCTTTCTGACTCTGTAACTCAGAGTTAAAGCTATAAAATTCCAATTTTTTATACTGTTCTGCACATGAAGACAATTTCTCCTACAGTGATTTTGAGGTTCTCATAATGGGTTCTCCTTTGAAATTCTGCATCACTCTTTGTGAAGGATTCCTTAAAACTGTCCAACCATTGATGTGGCAGTTCTCCAAAAAAGTTCTAATGGTTCCACCAGTGAAGTGCTCAGTGAGGGAACCCATACAGAACCTGATTTTTGATGTAATTAGTTTGATGTAAGTCAGAAACATTTTTAGCCTCTGTTTTCAGAGCGGAGAGCTGAGGGGAACGTGTGGGCTCTGGACAGTGTTGTTTGACAGCTAGCCAGTGATATGATAAGATTTTTGTAAACACAAGCAGAGCCGAAGTTCTACCGAGTTCACTCGAGCGTAGCACTGCACAGACATGGCTGGACTGGAGTTCCTTAGGAAAACTCTCTTACTGATTTTGTTTCTGGTTCCTTACGTTTCTTCAGGGTTCTCCATGGACGTTTGTTCGAACACCATTTTACCTGGATCTAAAGGTACTTACTTGTTTGTGTAAATTTTTTTTAATGCAGAAAAGTTCAGTTTGATAGAACTTATTTAATCTTTTAAATGGACCCCTGGGATAAAAAAAGATCTGTGAATGGTTTATTCTTCAATTAAAAAAGAAATATTTGACGAGACTTAACAAATAGTAATTTTTTTTTTTACAGCAATCCATTACTTTACAATTTTTCAAAATTATTATTATTATTATTATTAACAATCACCTTGAATATTTAGCAGTGATGAATAAATGCAACTGGAATTGTGTCGAAATTACCCAAATCTTCCCATAAGTGGCCTCATCGCTTCCATATTCAAGCTTTCAGGAGAACTCGTAAAGTTCCTGCGTGAGTGGAGAAAGTGCATTCGGGTTAGTGCTACTGTAGAACCGAGCTTGTAAAAAAAAAATACTCTTGCGTTTTTTTTCCCTATAAAACATCCCAATGCTGGATTTAATGGTCTCAGTAACATGTTCCTCTGGTACTCTGCTACTGAAGCCCATATAACTGGAACCCTGCTGAGGGAACCTGAGTTCCAGCACCATTCCGTCATTTACAGCCTGGCTCTCACCAAAAGTCGACCCACCGTGTGAAAGTTTTTGTTCTGCTTCACCAGGACGCCGGCGCGCAGGAACATTTTACTCCTCGGCTCGTAGCTTTTCTGGGAATGTCGAGGTAGAAGGAAAAAGGACAAAAATTTAATCGCAGCGTGCATTTAATAAATGCTGATAATGAAATACAGACTGTGTGTGTGTGTGTGTGTGTGTGTGTGTGTGTGTGGTCACATCCTCATGCACGAGCAGCTCCATATATAAGATGTTCTTCCGCTGTTCTCTGCAGGAGATCCCGGCGAGGTGGGCGATACAGGAGATGAGGGACGACTAGGGAAAACCGGTCCGCCGGGACACACGGGTCTGTATGACATCATCAGAGAACCCACACAACACAGGGTCTGTTACACAGGAACTAAAGAACTCAAATTCTATTCTCACAAACTCCCAGTAATTCCGTGCTGACTCCTAAAGCACAAACATAACCTTAAAGCACTTTCATTACTCATCCTGGAGAACCTGATCTGATGAGATGTTGAGGAATGCCTTCAAAATCTTAAAGTAAATGGGTTTCTGATTATACAGTACCACAAGGTCACTATAATTACCCCATGGTACATATACTGTAGAACCTACTAAAAAGTTCTCACTGTCAGAATGAGTTCGAGGAAGAATCATCTTTTGGAAGCTCTGACACCTTATTTATGAAAACAGACTTCACAGAACCCTTGGTTCTTGGTGTTAACAGGGTAATAACTCCAGATGATTCCTCATTATTATTTACTAATACCGAGAGCCTGTGACCTGCTCTTAGAAAGAAGCGTTCTCCAAGGTATTGGTGGGTAACATCTTCTAATCTTACAAGAACCTTTTCTGTTCTAAACGTTTAGTTAGACCTTAAATACCAGGCAGGTGTAAGTTGCACTGAGGAAACCTTTAAAATGTTTTCCCTATCAGCAGATACTTTTTTAAGAACCTTTAACTATCCAGTGTATCCTTAAAGAACCATTGAAGAACCCTTTTTTTTTATTTATCAACTGGTGGGGCACAAACCCCAAATTATACCCCAAATTGACCCCAATAGGGTCAAAGCTGATGAATCCTTCAAGGTTCTAGACTTAAAAGTGTGAGAAGAAAACATTCTGTGAAACATCAGATGATATGAAAAGGTCAGGATGATTACAGACTGCTGCAGGAACATTTTTCTCAGGAGCTGGAAAGATGGAGTGAGAGCTGCACACTGGTGTTCTTTGTGTGTGTGTGTGTGTGTGTGTGTGTGTGTGTGTGTGTTTGTGTGTTTGATGTGTTTTTGGGCATGGGCGCGAACTGGATAGCACTCAGGTTCTGCCAAACCACGTCTCCTCCTGGGGGAAGTTGCCTCAGACGTGTTAATAACACACACACACACACACACACACACACACACACACACACACACACACACACAGAGTGAGAGTTAGATGCCGGGAATGGTCTGAAGATGAAAGAAGAATGCTGCACTGCTTTTTCACTCAGAACCACAATGGAATTAGAGCCCGGTTCTGTTTACTTTTGGTTTTTACACCTAAACACGAGACGCAGATAAAAAAAAGAGAGAGAGAGTTGGTTCTGCTCTGCGCAATTCATCGTATGTACATGATGGAGTCCACGTACTGGAAGCCGAATGTGAGAACCCACACTAATCTCTCTCCCCTGAGCTAAGAAGGCGTTCCCTGAAGAACTCAGACCCGAAAGTGTTTGATGAAGATGTTTCGAACATTAAGAGACCGTTTGTTGTAAAACCGCTGGATGTTCTCACGCTCACGTCTACTGTCATCGCATTTAGGAAACTGTTAAAGGTTCTATGTTGAATCGGAAATAAATCTTTTTAGGATTATGCAAAAGAACCCTGGAGCTAAAGAGAGGTTCTGATCACTTAAAAAATCTTTTAAATGTTCCAGGTAGAACTGAGAAATAAATGATTCTTGATCAGGGAGGAGGTTCCAGGATGAACTAGAAAAAGGCTTGAACCTCCAGGGCGACCTCTGACAAAATAAAAATGTACCTTCATACAACAGGGGGCTCTGAACTAAAGGGTCTGATTAGAACAATTAAAACCCTTAAACATCCAATAAACCATCAAAAGTTTTGTAACTGTGTGTATTTTTTATTATTTTCTAAAGGGAAAAATATCTAAAAGTCTATGATAAAGCTTTCTTCAAAAGATTCTGTACACTATCCAAAGAACCCCAGGAGGAACACAAGTGTGTGAATTTACTACATAAGTGTTACTTATACACAGTAAGCCTGTATGGCTTAATAAGCGAGAACCCTGGAAATGTCTGGCAACCTACATGTTCTCAGTAGAAGGTGTTTTCAGAAGGTAAGAACCCTCCTTGTTCAATAAACGATTAAAGAAAAATCAATTAAAACCTAATTAAGATCAACAAACAGAGTGATTATTTTTCCAGGCTCGATCTGTGTTAAATGAATTTGTTCTTCAGGAGAACCGCACAGAGAACTTCAAAATGATGGGAAAATCATCATTTTGAAAAATGTCTCCAAACACGATGTTTCATCAGATTTATACTAAGTGTGACCCAAATCAATGAACGAACCAGGCTTTGTGACTTTTAGATATATATTAAATATCAACACGTTCTTCTCCTGGTTCTGTCGTGTTGCAGGTGTCCCGGGGGAGAACGGAGAGAAAGGAGATGCTGGGAGAAGTGGGAAAATGGGACCTGCAGGAGAGCCAGGTGAGAAACCAGCAGCCATGTTGCTAGGATTATGATCATGACTCTCTACACTTCCTGTTCCATTAACATCCTCCACACCAGAGGGGGAACTTCATCAGGAGAACCATCCTGGACGGAACATTCCCCTGTAGCTGAGCGCTATCACCTGATTATCGCCTGATTATCATCTAGTGTGATTAGCGAGACGCTCAACAATGACCTGCTGTTGGATTACATTTCTGCCACTTTTTCACTGTTAATTGGATAATATTGTTTATTTGTCCAAGTAGACACAACTTCCTGTCCAGTGTGAATCACGTCCTTTGTGATTAGACAGCAGCTGTAGACAGGTTTGTAGAAAATCTGTTTAGAGAAAAATTTCTTTTATATTTCTGCAAACAACAAATCACACCGAAATAGACAGAAGCTCTAACAACAAATAGAAACACAAACAAACAAACAAACAAAGTGTTGAACACAGCTCTTGATTTTGTGCAGTCCTTTTTAAAAAAAAAGTGGAGTCATGTGTAAAGCACAATATCTTTCATGACTAACTTTCTATACGATGCTACCAGCACCATGCAGGCGTTACTGTACCTGTGAGCACAAGAATTACCTTCATGGTTTCACAGCAGTGAGGGGCTACAAACCTACAGTATGCATTCACAGCATTTATGTATAGGATGTCTTGTGTAGATTCATGACACTATGTCCTATGTCCTAAGTCTACTTTAATTCATTACAAAATGTAGAAAAGTGAGCAAAGGGGGTAAATACTTACGCACAGCACTGTACAAGTAACACGTATTGTATTTCTTAGCTTGTTTTCTTCTTCCACTCTTGCTTGCTGTGCTTCAGGCGCAGAGTAAACTGATAACATCACCTCCTAGTGCGAGTTAATTAAGATTTTGTTAAACATCGTTCTGATTCCAGACATTAAGCTCGATCAGGGTGATCACTGGGCACCGAGCGTTTTATACATAAACTTAAATAAACTTGCAGTTTACTTAAATTAACTTTTTTTTTTTTTACTGTTAATAAATTCATCTGCTTTATTGTTTGTGACTTTATTGAATCTGGCACTGAAGTACTGCTAGTCAGTTTATCCCCTAGTCGACATTAGCCTCGCGGCTAAACTGAAGTAGCAAAATTTAGACTAGAAATTACAGTCTCATCAGATAAAATATATTATTTATATGAACATGAACGGAATATATAGATATGTTATTTATTTCCAGCACTTGTGTAACGTTTGGAGCGTTTACTGTGTTTAAAGCTCAGCTCTGGTCCTCTGCTTCCCCCTGCTGGACATCTAGCACACTGCACTCTCATTAGCCTACAATCCCAAACCGCTGCTCATCTTCTCTGGCTCGCTAAATACACACAATGTAACATTTACTGCAAAAGTTCTGCTTCCCCCCAAGTGGCGCTAGATTTACTTATTGTTTCTCAATTTATCTACAAACATATATAAATTATAATAAGAAAAATTTACAGAAAAGGCTTGAAAAGTGGCAAAAGTCAAAACTTGTTTCAGAATTTCCAAACTCAATCACACCCAGGAATGAAAGAAACAAACAACGGACTGATATTGTTTAAATGTTTATATTTAAATGTTTTAATTGCATATTAAAAGTAACATTCGCTCACTTACTCATCTTCTATACCACTTTATCCTGTATTCAGGGTCGCAGGGACCTGGAGCCTATCCCAGGAGGCTTAGGGCACAAGGCAGGGTACACCCTG
>JAQMYL010000033.1:610763-627163 GCA_030014365.1 Clarias pachynema | reverse complement strand
TACTTTTGCACGCCACTGTAGTTTTTATTTAGGGGTGGCACGGTGGTGTAGTGGTTAGCACAGTCCCCTTGCACCTCCAGGTTCCGGGTTCGATTCCAGCCTGGCTCGATTCTCGTCTCTGTGTGCATGGAGTTTACATGTTCTCCCTGTGCTTGGTGGGTTTCCTCCGGGTACTCCGGTTTCCTCCCACAGTTCAGAGACATGCAGGTTAGGCTAATTGATGTTCCCAAATTGCCTGTAGTGTGTGAATGAGTGTGTGAGTATATGTGTGTGTGCCCTGCGATGGATAGGCACCCTGTCCAGGGTGTACCCTGCCTCGTGCCCTAAGCCTCTTGGGATAGGCTCCAGGTCCCTGCGACCCTGAATACAGGATAAAGTGTTATAGACAATGAGTAAGATTTTATTTAGTTATCTTTTGCTATTGTTACAGAATGAAACCAGGTGTTTTGCTTTGCCATATTTGTTAATAAACTGTTAATAAACTTTCACACAGGTGAACAACAGCTGAGAGTATAGATCAGTAGGTGTGGCTAGAACGTTGTCAGGACAGGAGGAATCCAAACAGGAAAGTTAATAAGCATCTAATATAGCTCAAATAGGATAGATAAAATCCCAAAGCTTAAATTCTGCTATTCCACCAAGAATATATGGCTCTTTATCTTCACCGCTTAAGATATTCCACAGGAGCCAATTAGGATGCTTCTGCTTTAGAATTTATTAGTGCCACCATAGCTTTGGCAGTTCTGATAATTGTCTAAAGACACAAACCTGATCACTTTCTTCTGCACAGATCTTCAGTCGTGGAATTAAAAAAAAAACAAGAATGTGCCCTGATACTGCCATGGGTTAAGTTCATGTGCCATGTCTTGCTGTGAGTACATTTCTGTTTTACATCCATTTGTTTTGGCCTGGTGCTCCTCGTTCATGCAGAGAGCCTCCACCAAAATAAAGACTGGACCACCATCTTGTATATCTTTACAAATGGTTCAGAACAGCCAAGAACATCAGAATGTTTTTAGGCCGATGCTGATTTATGTAGCAGGTTGGCACCAGAACGCGATCGGGATACCCACAGTAAATCTGAACGCCACTTATCACATTTTTCATCACAGCAGCAAAAACTGAGCAAAAACCAAACAGGAGAAGAGCTGTAAATCCTAATCGCGTTTCCAAACCGCATTTTCTCAGAGCTCTGGAACGTTTCTAAGCTTCTCCTCAGAGAGCAGCACATTCCAGCCTCGTCCATACAGAGGAGAATGACGAGAATGAACGCGAAGGCTTCTGGAGTTCAGGTGCAACATTCTGTGTGCTGGTGTTACTGTGATCCACAGTCCAGTGCCTTCAGAAAGCTTCTCATACTGACCCTTCATCAATATTCAGGAGGAGCATCTGGCCAAAAGGACATTTTCCCCAAAAAGAGTTCAGCCAGAGAATTCTCCTTGTAAAAGTATGTTTTGGTAACTCTACTCCAGAACCTTTTGGCAGCCTTGATGTTCAGGACATCAGAGTTCTGCACACCCTCCAGTCCAGGATGGTCAGTCCTTCAGATCTTCTTGGCTAGGCTGATCACCTGCTGCAGAACATTCCAGTCCTGATCAGATCTCCTGAACCACACAATAATGATACACCAGGTCAGTACACTCTCCACTGAGCACCTGTAGAATTTCCAGGAGGTTTATCCTGCTGAGGAACAATCAACACCACCCATAAACGTCTGTCAGTTTCTATGTAAAAACATGAGGCAGAGTATATTTGCTTCATAAATTCAGCTGGTTTTGTTTCTGCATGAACGTCAGGAACACCATGAAGGCAAAACAAACACCAGGTGGTCCCAGGTTCTAGAAATGCCTGTGTCATACTGAGGTCCCGGTCCACAGCCATTAAGGACATGGAGTTATTTTTAACAAAATGCCAGATGCTGAAGATCTGCCTTCAGAAGCTTGGTTCTGATTCAGTGTCAGGGGCTGTAGAGACGATGCTGGCAATCGTGTCAAAGGTTTAAGATTGTTTTAAGAAGTTTTAGCAAATTAATGAGTGTTAGGGGTTTTCTGTTCTCTGACTGTACACATCATAGAGCATTGTTGTTATAGAAGTCATTTATATTTTACCTTTTAATCAGCAAATCTATTACACACACACACACACACACACACACACACACACACACACACACACACACACACGTTATCCTAAATATTTAGATTTTTTACACAACTCAATTTGCATCTGAATAGTAGATTAGCCCATGTGGCTATCTGTACCTGTGTGTTCGTAGCCAACCCCCCCAGGCGTTGCATAATCACACCCCAATCCTATTTGCATCCATTTCCATTTACTTTGACTGTCACATGGTCAAGCGTGCAAATACAAGCTGTGAATAAAATATATAAAATTGGTTTGATCCTTCTAAAATTCCTGCCAGTATTGATACAGTTCACACTCTTATCTTTCGCATCGTTATACTTTGAATGGAAAACTTTTGAATGGAATGTTGAGACGTTCCTGCCCCGTTTCTATACAGTAACAGTCTGGATATACAGGCGAAAGTGAGGGCTGTGTGAACACGCTCGCTGGATTTCGAGTTTTCAGTGTTCATACTCAGTCTAAAAGATGTCTCAAAACAGTATTACAGTTCACACACACACACACACACACACACACACACACACACACACACACACACACACACACACACACACAAAATCATAAATCTCTTTTTCATCCATTTATTCAACATTTTGACAAAAAACAGGAAGCAAGCTTCTTTCATTTTCTTCTTCTCCCTCAAAACACACACAGATTGTTCTGTTATAAACAAGACCTTTAATGCTCTCAGCTTTTTCTATCATTTTTTATAAAATGGAAATAAATTTAAAAAATGGTAACCAACAGGGGGCGGAATTGGAGATTTAAACATAAAAAACCTGAATTATGCTGTAAAAGTGGCATGACCGGAACTGGAACTGTATACAGATGTTTAAGATGTTTGGAGCGATGTACAGTGACGTATCTGCTAATCCAACCATCTGACCTCAAATCAGTAGAAAGAAAAGCTCAAACATTCCCCACGTTTGTCCCAAATTACCCGTGACCTAATCGCATTATTGTTATTTTTAATATAGACGTATACAGGTGTTTAGAGAACATTTTATGTAGTTTTCCTTTTATTTGTCTTATTTCGGTTTCTTTCTTTATTTCTTTATTTCTTTATGTAACACAGTGCTTTGTTACTTTGGATTATCTGTGCTAACACATTCACCTCATTTCTGGATCCTGTATAAATAAGATCTAAGATTCTGTAGTAAACTAATACTCTATCATATTATTTGTGGTCTTAAACCGCCTACTTGATTAGAATAACATGCTGTCGGTTTTGTAAATTCCTAGTCAGTTAAAAAATAAAAATCACAGACAAGTTATTTTGTTTTCACAGTTTGGATATGCCCGGGGACATTATACCTGGATTAAGACAAAATCTGACTCTTGTGGTTTACATTAACTCATGCTAAGGGAATCAAAATGTGATTCCAAAGAAGAACGGTTTAACAAGACGTTACAAACAACCTTATAACTGACTATCAGCCTGTCCTGATGTGACTTCACAGTGAACGTCAAAAACACGGCCTGTTAAAGCGTTTCTGTGGCACGGGCCAGAGGACGGACCCTTTACACTCTGATCAGCGGCAAACAAAATTCCTCACTCTGAACACATAATGGAAAAAGAAGTGTGTGTGTCGCCGGGTTAGCCAGCGGTGACCGAGTCCTCCAGGATCTCACTCGATTTCCTCCCAGAGTTACGCTCAGCTCAAAGCTTTCCATCGTTATTCACCGTGTCCGAACTCTTCAGAACCTGGAGCTTCTGTACTGAAGGGTAAACATCTGCTCTACACAACCGGCACATCACCCTGCAGAGAAGCTGAGGAATTAAATCTGATGTTTCAAGATTAGTTTTACAACGAGTGCTATTGTTTCAGACATTTGTTTTGTTTTTATCAGCATGTTTTCATTACCCACAATGCCGTTCGACCTGCTGATAGAGCTGTGATACTGTATGAGTGTATCGGGGATGTCGAGTGTATCAGCTAACTTTATTGTTCAACTGTTACTTTAAAGAAATGTATAATGTAATAAGAATAGAGATAATATTTAATGCATTTCAGGGCAGAGTTTAACTTTAAGATTTTTAACTCATTAAATGTCTGAGATCAGGGCGGAGTTATTATTGATCATGTGTTTTGTTTTTTAATGATTTGTATATTTATGATTTGATAAAATATAAGAATAATAAGCATATTTCATATTGTTTATGACTAACAGAACCCATATTTGCTTTTAATTGTTCTCTTCATTAGTAAAGTCCTCAGTATACTGAACTAAAGACAACATTTAAACATTTAAATCAATAAATAATCGTAGGTTAGTCATTTCTGTTTACTAGCTAGTAGTAAATAACTTGCATTTTTTACATGAGGCAGTTTGTAAAATAATTTTTTTAGAGCAGACTTAAGTCTGTTTATCATTCTTTATTTAACTTTTTTTTTAGAGGTATTAATTATAATAATCAAATAATACCTTTGAGTAATGGTTGTATTTATTACATTTTAACTTGTCATTATAACGGAAAATTAATCTTATTAAATAAATAATAAAATAATAAAAATAAAATTGCAGAAAAGCATCTCTTTCTTAAACCTCATTAGAAATTCAAAGGTTCTATGTGTATACATGAATATGTACAGTAGATTGGACACGCCAAAGTCACAAAGACCAGAAAGTCAGTTAATCTGATGCTAGAGCCATGGTGTGGTGTTGTGACATCATGAGTTTGTACACTTTTAATCTAAAGAATCTGTTTTAAATGTAATGGCACATGCACTAATGTGACCAAAAGACTGAGTATAATTATAAATATAATATAAAATAACAATCTACAGAGCACCTGCGCCTGGGTACATCTCTTCACTTCTACTAATTTATTTTGTGCATTATTTAGGAAATCAAGTGAACAACTTAATAAAAAAAACACAAAAACAATGTAACTGGCATGACTTTTCAGTAGCACGCTAGACTGTATTAATCTTGAGTGTGTGTGTGTGTGTGTGTGTGTAGTCTTCTGCTACCAGGAGACGTGTGTGTAAGGATTAGAGCAGCTTTACTGCTGTATAAATTACGGCCCTGGATCTGATTCACGGCTCGTCAAATAGTTTTATGCTTAAAGCTGAGAAATGTTGAACAGCACAGGCGTGTGTTTGCTCTGCTAACAGCTCGACCGTCTGTTTGTTCTTTCTTTTGGTTTCTGATTTGTAACGGGCCTTTAGTGAGCCGTCAATCATGTGAGACCGCACAGGATTCACAGCGTACAGTCAGTCGCGTATGCAGCGTACAAGACCAGCGAGATTTCTCTGTTCAGCTCCTCATGAATAGACATCAGGTGGTAAACATTTAGTAACATTAATAATATAATAATACTATAATAATAAATATAGTAATATTTAATAAACAATCTGTGTGCATATATATTGTGTGAATGTGTAAAGTATAAAGTTTTGTATAAAAAATCATCATGGAACTTCATAATTATTTTATTAATTAAAGAACAACAGCACACTTTTAAATGCTTTTTTCTACTATCATATATTACATTACACACAATGCAAGCTTTTTGAGTTACTGAGAAACCTCAAAGAATTCTAAACTCCTCTGTCCTGAAGATTAATGTTACATCTTTTATGTCTAACACTGGAGACTCCTTCCAATAACACACTTACACAAAGACATTTCTCCGTACAGCATAATATCAGCATAATAATGACTTTATCAATCTGTTTATTATCAGCGGAGCGGGCGCTGTACACCCACCTGCGGATGAGCCGTTACTATGGAAACGTATTACTACTTATTATAATTATATAAATATTTGTATTTTTTTTGTGTTTATTTTTATTTTTGTAATGTCTGTTTTAATTCAAGCGACATTATTAATGTGCTTCTGGACTTTTGTGTGCACACACTACTGCCTACAGACTACGTGTGTGTGTGTGTGTGTGTGTATGTGTATGTGTGTATATACAAGGTCAAGAGGTTCTGCGTGGCAGTAAAATGTAACGTTTATGCATTACTGTCCAATCAGCTGGTTGGGAACCCTGGTAAGCCCCTCCCACCTTCCCCTTGTACTTTACTCGTCCTTTTTGCGAGTGAGTGTATAAATTGTTGAGTCGAGACCGGTGGACTTTACGAGGCCACGACACAGCCTGAAGATGTTCCTCAATCATTTCTTGAAGAGAGACGTTTCTTTGTTCATCTGTGCACAGGTGATTGTCTTTATCAATAAAAGTTAATGCATGAACTGTTTAATTTGTACCACTGAGTGCAAAAGTTTATACACTCTTTAAGTTTAGGACAAATTTGGATTTACAGAGAATAATAAATTGCAATAAGCAGTATGATAATATTTTGGCAACGTGACTTTCTTGGACATTTTTCTTTTTTTGTTCAACATATGGTCACAGTTTATCTTGTTTGAGAATGTTTTTAACTTTCCTTGACCAGAATAAGACTAAAAAATAATTAGCAACCTAATGAGAAAAATTCTAATAGATCACCCAAAGCAGGTTGAAAGGGTGTGTAAACTTTTGAGCATTTTAATAAAAAGCAACATCTGACTGAGGTTTCAGTTATACTAATGACAGATTGATGCTGCTGCAATATTACTGTGATTCTTTTTTTTTTTTTTTTAAATAAAGACTAATGTTAGTATTAGCGCTAATACTTTGCATCGGACCTACTGAGAATTAGCCGTGTTAGCCAGCAGCGTTTTTCTGTTTAATTCAGTGATATATGAAAATGTTCTTTATTAGTAACTTTGAACATTTGTAATTATTACTAAAACCTTCAGAAGTCAGAAAATTTAAATATCATCAGTGTTCTAGCTAGTGTACGTTCCACAGACTAATTTCAGTGTTAAGTATTTAGTTCTGTATTTATAAAACTCTCCGTGAAGGTGTTGGATGTTCCTTGCTAAGCTCTGCTTTCTCCGTGCAGGTTCTGTTGTTCTGTGCAGTGATGTGTGCGAGACAGAAGGGAGAACCGTGTTCACACTCAGAGCCGTGCCACAAGGGGCTGCGCTGCCGCTACATGGGGGGCAGCAGGAACAGGACCGGAGTGTGTTCAGGTGAGTCTGGGCTTCTGGCTAGAGTTAGAGTTTGGTGTGAGTGCTGGTTTGGGGTTTGATTTGTGTTTTGGTTTCGGATGTAGTTAAGATTGCTTTGTGGGTTAGAGTTTAGTTTTGGGGTTAGTTTGGAATCAGGTTCAGACTTTGGTTTAGACTGTGGTTTGGGGGTGCTTTTGGATTTTATATAGATTTTAGTTTGGTTTTAAGTCAGGTGTAGAGTTTGGCATTAAAGTTTTACTTTGAGTTTGGTTGAGGTTGTAGTTTACAGACAGGATTAGTGTTTGTTTTGGTTTAGGGACTGGTTTGACTTGTGGTTTGGTTTAAAAATAGTTACATTTGTTTTGTGGTTTTATTTGGGTTTGGTTGAGAGTTTGGTTTTTAGTGTTTGTGTGTGTGTTTTTTTTTTTACAATTTAATTTGTTATAACATCTAGAGTTTGTTTTGCTTTTCGGGGTTTGGGTTTGAAAGCAAGTTTGGAGTTGCGTTTAGAGTTTTGTTTGGCTTCGTATTTCAGGTTGCTTGTGGGTTTGACTTGTGATTTTAGATACTGGTTTGGCTTGAAGTTTGGTTTGGGAAAGTTAAGTTTGTTTTGTGTTGCGTTTGATTGAGAGTTTGGTTTAAAATCTATTTGAAATTTAGATTTTGATTGGTCAGTTTTGAAGTTTGGTTTATTTGAAGAGTTTAATTTATTTAATTAAATTTATCATTTGGTTTGTGACTTTTTAATAATTTGATTTAGAAGCACATCTAGAGTGTTTTGCAGTTTGTATTGGGTTTGAGGTTCAGATTTTGGTTCGGCTTGGAGTTTGATTTGAACTCACGTTTGAAGTTTGGCTTGGTGTTTGGTGTTTAGTATTTTAGGGGTTTGATTTAACATTTGGTTTGATGTTTGGTTGGGGGATTTGGATTAGGGTTTGGCTTGGGGTTTTAGTTGAAATCAGGTTTGGTGTTAGATTGTGGGTCTAATTTGGTGTCTGATTTTGGATTAAATTGGAAGTGATTTGAGAACATGTCTAGGTTTCAATGTTATGTCCATATACCATCAGCAGCTCCTGATGAAGAGTCCTGTGTAATGGGAAACTCTGTGTACCACAATGGCGAGACCTTCTTCCCGAGCTGCAGTTACCAGTGTGTGTGTCACGGTGGGCAGATCAGTTGCGTCCCCCGCTGTAACCTGGATGTGATGCTTCCGGGCCCAGACTGTCCGTTCCCACGTAAAGTGCAAGTTCCAGGAGAATGCTGTGAGAAGTGGGTGTGTGATGCAAAGGCCGAGGTCAGTGTGCTGGGTGGCTTCGCCATGGCAGGTGAGTTCCTGGTCTTTTTAATGAGGATGCTTAACTAAAAATCATTTTAATCTACTCAGCTGGTTTTATATAGATAATTGGTTCGAAGGTACTTTATTGTGTGTTGTTGTGAATCTTAGCATACAGACAAGAGGAGACGTTGGGCTTCGATCCCAGCACAGAGTGCATGGAGCACACGACAGAGTGGAGCGCGTGTTCCCGTTCCTGCGGAATGGGCGTGTCCACACGGGTGACCAATCAGAACCGCCGCTGTGAGTTGGTGAAACAGAACCGCTTGTGTATGGTGCGTCCATGCCAAGCCCTAGAAGAGCAAGCAAACCCTCAGGTACGAACCACAGAGTACTAAAATAGTGGAAAATACATTACTTTTCAATTATTCCATTTTGGTTGATGGAAACGTTACTTATTAATAACTACTGTTGGTGCCTCAGTAAAATACTGTCACTTGACCTAACATTTTAATTGCTTATGAATTTATCTGGAGTTTTAGTTCACATCCCAGTTTAACAGCTTTATATTTATTGACTTTTTTTCCAACACAGGAAGTCGGGACGTGTCTCAGGATGACGCAAAGCCCCAAACCCGTCCACTTCACCTTCAGGAACTGCTCAAGTGTGCAGACGTTTCGTCCTCGTTTCTGCGGCCAGTGTTCAGATGGACGCTGCTGCACACCGCATGGCACCAAAACAACACCTGTGAGGTTCCGCTGCCCGAACGGCACCACGCTCAAGCGACTGGTCATGTTCATCCGTACCTGTTCGTGCCACCGTAACTGCCCAGCGGAGGATGTGGTACCACGGCGTGGACCCGAGATCGGCTACTCCGCCATCCTCGCCCGCTAAAATTGTGTCAAAAACAAACCGCGAACACGGAGATACTCGTACTTCCTCAACCGAGCCTAAGTCAGGCAGGAGCAATGACCTGTGTGGGGTTTTATCAAAAATAAATAAAAAATTTCAATGAAAACAGCCGATAATCAATTAACTCTTTAAATCCTGTGATGGTCACAGCACCACATTCGGTCATGACTTTTGTATTTCTCACTACCTAAAGATATTTCTGTGTTAGAGACTTATGTTGGATTAATCTCAGAGATCAGTAGTTTAACTATTTTTAAGAAATCAACTGTCAATCCACTCACAGCATCACAGTTTAATTTATTCTGAATATAAAACTACACTCCACAAATGTTTAATTTTATTTATTTACAGTTTTAAGGCAGAAGCTTTAAAACTATAAAATGCTGGGAAAAAAATCGGAATCATAAGTTTGTGTCTGTCTGGATTATTATTATTTTTTAAATAATCAGTTAACTTTATTACCAGAAAAAGTCCAGAATAAAAGAGAAGATTATAAAGGAGGGAGTTTATAGAATAAGTGAGATGCTTTAGCTGTAGAAGTTTCTCTAAAACTAAAAAAAAGCAAAGAGTACTTAATAGTACAGAAGATGACTTAAGGGTACTTCAGATGATTATAGCATCATCAGACACGTAACTCAGTGAGATTATTATACGACTCTTTATAGCTGCTGTAATGTACGTAAGTGAGAACAGGAACAAACCTGGTCCACAGACTCAAGGCAACAAGTATCAGTTATAAGTGAATAAAGTGTAATTGTTGGTAATTCGGTGTAGTGTAAGGGAGGTAGGATGCATGGGGGGACGGTGTCTCAGAACACTTCAACTCTTAAACCCTGAGGCGTGTCACACACATTCCTCTGGTGTCTGAGTGTATGAGAGTGTGTGTATAAGGACGACCTCTCCCAGGACCCGGCATCCTGACGGAGCACCAGGAGCGTCACCACCAAGTGCGTGTAGTGTGTCAACGGTTAAAGGTCACTCTCATAGTGGAGTGAAAGTTTACCCAGTTCATATTTGATCTCTTGTCTAGGTTGCCTTTATTTTCCTTTTTTTATGTTGATGTTCATTTAAAAACTAAATATATCGGCTAATAATGTGTGTCTGCTCATGTGACAGTTATTAAATGGAACGATTTGTATCGCTGTCACTCTTCACGTTATACAGTAATAAACTTTTTTTTATGTATAAATGATGTCTTTCTGATGGAAATCTTGTACATGAATTAACATTTATCACATATGAACAATGATACAAAGGAAGACTGAGCAACACACACACATACACACACACACAAACACACACACACACACACACACACACACTACATTAAACATTAAAATAATGTGAATATAAATAAATAAATGATTTTATCACAATGAAAATTGAGTGTGTTTAGTTTTACAGTTTATAAAGAGAGGACAGAACAGTAAACTGTACTCAAGGAAAGTCATTTCTTCCCCATAGCTGTAAATCTTCTCAAAATGCCTCAAAATCTCTAATATAATTCAACACAAACAATTTTACTGTTTTTTTGTTGCTTTACAGAGTCAATGCAGCACGATTCTGGTGTTTCTTTACAAACCTTTTTTATTTTATAAAAAAAATTTTTTTTTTACACAAAATCACAAAATTAAATGAAAAGTGACAAATTTTTTTTATTTTTTTTTATTTTGTACCATGTGTTTAATCCAAGAAAACTGTTTTTTTTCTCTCTGTAATCATGCAGCAAAATGAAACGGCAATACTATTAATGTATTTTGTTTAAAACAAGCCAATACATATAT
This sequence comes from Clarias pachynema, assembly GCA_030014365.1. NCBI lineage: Eukaryota > Metazoa > Chordata > Actinopteri > Siluriformes > Clariidae > Clarias > Clarias pachynema. Next base: position 616,044 of record JAQMYL010000033.1, on the reverse strand, counting down.
ATTTTACATTTTTTGTTCATAAACATATCAGAAGTCAAATTTCACATAATATTTAGTTTAAAGGGATACATTTTAACATCTAAAATTTAGTTCAAAAGGTTAAAAAATGCTTAAAAGTAAATTTATTGATATTTATCAATTTAAATGTACCATTTGATCTAATGCTGCTCCTGAGGGCAGGTGATGACTGGGTGATGGTGTACACCTGTCGGTGGTTAGTCTGGAGGTTATTTAAGCGTCTGGATATGACCCATCAGTTTGTTGCTAATGCTAATGCTAAGCTGTGTAATGGGCTGAGAATGTCTGTGCTGAGGATTTTGGTGGAAAAAAGCTCTTTTATTAACGACTCAGTTATCTGTAGCATGATTAGTGGAGAAATTATCTTATTTAAAAAATGTACTTTTGATGTTTAGTGTGTTGGATTTTATTTCAAGAATATTAAAGCCTACAAAAGTACTCCTGTGATTGTAGTTTGAAGATTCTTCACAAGATGGCGACACTGCTGTATTTTAATCTCAATGTGAGTGGTTAAACCTCCTTGGTAACCATTTTAAGCAGGTTATACTGAAACGTCTAAATCACTTCCCTCCTGTCTGAAATGTGTATATACTGTAAGATCTATTTTAGGAGAACACACTAGTTACAAGGAGAATGAGAAACTAAACAGTGCCTCATGTTAGGGAACTAACTTCACCTAAAGCTCAAATGTTAATCTGACCCTGAGAAGTAAACGGGGGCTCACATGAACACGGACACATCAGCAACAGAATTTACCCAAAAAATAAAGTTGCAGAGCAACAATGATCAGGTCCATTGACCTGTGCTATGGCCACTCGGGTGCAAAATTTCCAGGGGACATACTAGAACGAAGTGAACCACAGCAATGTACACAGATGTCTGAATGGTCACTGACTCTCCCTCTAGCTGTTAAACTGACGAGAAGCCATATAATCTGGGAGATGAAGGCTTTAATATGACACATTGTTTTATGTAACTATTTCACATATGCTCATTTAGTTTATAAAATAATGATATAAACTATAATTACAGTTTTCATCTCTCAGTTAATATTGCTCATTAATTAAAATTCTATTACAATTTACACCAAAAGGTCAGAAGGAGTTGCATTGTGTTGTTGTCGAGTCTAGAGAGGTGGAGAGAGGAGGCATGAAGATCAGTAGGAGTAAGACAAAGTATGTGAATGTAAATGAGAGAGAGGGTGGAGGAAAGGTGCAGTTGCAAGGAGTTGAGGTAGGGAATGTAGAGGAGTTTAAATATTTAGGGTAGGAGGTTGGTGTTAATGTTCCAGCCTGTTCTTGAGCACACTGAGAACACATCCAAAACCACTGCACTCTTTAACTGTTTTGCCCAAATAACCAAGCTCCCTCCCTAGGGTTGGCGAGCTGTGTAGAAAGGGAACAAGCGATGGGCCAGACCCCACCTGTTAGGGTTGAAAGTGACTCAGAGCGGGAGAATGTTGGTCAGCCACATTTAAGGCAATACAAAAGGTAGACCACACATAGCTGGACCATCCGGAAGCCCCCTGGATAATCCCCCCCTCCACAACTTTATTACAATATATAGCTTATTTTGAGTTATATACTTACATTTTTTATTTCTATTTATGTGTTTATTTATTTATTTATTTTTACATATTTTCTTTTCTCTTTCTTACTGTCCTTCCTTCTTTCTTCATTTTCTTTTTTTTTTGGTTGTGTTTTTGGTCTTTGTTTTGTTTGTCTTTTTTTGTCTTTGTGGTTTTGCTTATCTACTATGTACAATCTTTTGTTGTGGAAAATTAAAAAAAGAGAATGAAAGGGAAAGTTTACAGAACGGTAGTGACAGGACAGGAATCAGAGATAAACTTGCTGCGATTTGCTTTGGGAGTTGCAAGAATGGACAGGATTAGGAATGACTACGGTATATTAGAGAGTAGTGCAGGTAGGACGGTTTGGGGACAAAGTTAGAGAGGCCAGTTTAATATAGCTTGGACTTGTGCAGAGTTGGAGCTGCCAGGCAGGAGGAGCAAAAGAAGGACCAAGAAGAGGTTTATGGAGGTTTATGGATGTTGGAGTAACAAATGAAGATGTAGGAGACAGAGTTAGATGGAAAAAAAATGGTCCACTGTGGCCGAAAGCAGAAGACTTACAAACTAATAATGGTCATTAAAAACACAAGATGTATAACAAATTTAAATAATACATGGTTCATTATTTCTGTAGCATATCTTTATTTTTTTTCCCAAACAGAAGCTGTACAGTAAAATAACAAATTCCAAAGAAAGTGCTAGAAATATTTAAACAAACCTTGTTTTACCTAAAGGTTATGGTATGATGGGAAATATTTGGTTCCTCTGTAAGGTGCACAGAATAAGCGGTGTGTGTGGCAGCAGTTCACAAGCACTGGAAGGTGATGTAAAATGATGTGGTGTCTTCAGCAGTGTGTTGAATTGGAGACTCCTGGTAGTAGCAAGAAGGAGGAAGAGATTGCTGAGAGTGAGGGTGTGCTGTGCTGGAATGCAGGAAATGTGCCATGACATTACAAATTCTGCCCATCATGTGCATCATCGCTACACATTCCTCGCCTTGCATCTTGAGGCGACACTCTTCCATCTCTATTTGAACATGCTTTTGCTGGCTCGTTTTTTTTTTTTTGCATGTCCATGAAATTGGTCAGAATTAAATTGGTCAAAATGCTCAGAATGTCCTATTTCTTTTGTTTGCTAGGCGAGTGCTGTTATCAGATGTCCAAGACAGTATGAAAGCATTAAGCATAAGCATTAATTATATAAGAAATTAACTGAAAGTTTACAACCATAATAGCATTGCTGAGAGGATGCTTGCACAAATCAAATTCTTCCAATGTCCAATTTTGTCACAGGAATCACTTGGTAGTGCAGTTGTAAAATTGTGTGTGGATCATCGTCATCTCCCTTTTGTAAGTGTCTCTAGAAAGTATTAGAGTATAAACAGAAAATTTATACATGAAATGAGGTATAGTAAAGATTAAAAGAACCTGTAACTGCAATAGCTACAAAACATAGCACTCAAGTCCATTGCATTCTGCTTGTTTGCATTTTTAACAGGATAATTATCTGAGCCTTAAACTAAGTAGACACAATGGAGCTCTTGGAGTTACTTTTGTTGTAAGCTCATGCTAAAGGCTCATTCTCTGTGCTGTATTATAGGCATTCTACTTGGTTTGTGTTTTAAACTGGCAAATTACCCAAGAACATGTATATTGGAGTATATCTCCAAATTGGCTGGAGAAAATAAAATCTGAACAGTCCCTAAACAAGCAAACATGAGGAGCATACAAAGCTAACTTTGTTGTAAGCTATCATGAAAGGATCATCCTCTATACCATATGCAATTAAAATGTCACCACAAGATCCACAGACAATTACCAGGAGATGCTATGATAATATTAGACTTTAACTTATTGTGTGTTTGCAGGCTCTCTGGTGAATTCGGCTCCATGCTGTGGCTCAGACAATAGAGTTGAGGTTGATAGTGTTGTGGCACAGCGGGGTTCCGACTCTAGCAGATTTGGTTGGCTTGTTGTTTTTTGCAGATTATTTTGTCCACGGTATCATACCACTGAAATTTGTCTATTTTATCAGTGGAGCTGCCAGACTTTAAAGCGCATCCCATACTTTGTGGTTTTGGGGCCGCATTTTTTTATTCCAGTTTTGCGTGGCACTTTTCAGTGCTCCTGCTGTACCCGTGTGCCTGTAAATTGTCTCAGATACTTCCATAAATGTCTGAGTTTTTAAAAGGTAGTATCCAGCTGTTGCTGAATATTTTCATCTGCCTGAGTTTCGAGCAGACATTTACTTCTTCATTGCTCTAAAGTGATCCTTTATTTTGTGTAAAATGACAAGGTTGAATAGTGATTTACGTCACGTCACAGTCAACTTCTATGTCACACTTCCCTGGGCATGTCCCCCTTCGATTGCCCCCATGTTCCCAGAGCAGGAGCTCAAAGTAGGGGTATGTGCCACGCAATGCATGGCGCGTCGCTGCCGTCAAATGTGGCAGAAGGCAAGATCCACCCTGCACGTCGCAGCATGAAAAACATTTTGCACAATCAATGCGAAAATGTGGAGGGGACCCGAGCTTCGCCTTCTGACAGTGGGTCTGGTATCCACCAAGGACCTCACTCGGAGGGTGGAGGTGAAGAAGTTGCCCCCGTGGTACATTAGCCACTTATTAGAATAAGTTAAATGCTTCACCATTGCTGTATATCAAATTCCTTTGAGTGAATTTTGTAACCAACCCAAAATAACTGACTTCCTGTCGAGTTGAGCTTATGACATGCATAGTGAAAGATGTTCAGCTCAATAAAATTTAATTGTGTACTGAGTTTTACATGTATAAGTGAAAATTTGTTCTGCAGCAATTCCAACCTATGTGCTGACTCATGACTTTTTGAGCACGTTAAGACCTACAAAAGACCATAACAAAAATAATTATAAAAATATAGTAAACAACATGGAGCTGGCCCACGCACTTATCAGGCGAAGCACACTATGATGTCAAAAATAACTAAATAAATAATCCTTAGAAAAACAGTAGAGCCCTTCACTCACTATGTTGTAATAGGGTTTATATCATAGTGTTTAGGCCCTAAAAAATAAATAAATAAAACTCTTTGGAAAAACAATAGGGCCCTCCCACACTATGCCATAATAGGACTGATCTCATAGTGTTTGTGCCCTAACTAGGCTCAGGTGAGTGCACGCATCACTTTTCCAAGGTGTATGAAAATAAAGTCCCACACAACAATGTCTGTGGGCATATGGCATGGTGACATACCCCACCTAAAAGTCGCTATACTGGAGTTTTAGGGCAACCCCAACCCTCATATTCCTTTGTCTGACAACCTCTGTGTCCTTAAGTCAGGTTGGGGGTTTGCCACAAAGGGCAAGCACAGGGCAAACCCAGTCCTCAAACCCAGGCAGCTGAGCGGGCACGGGGTCTTCGAGTCTGGGCGGTGGCGCAGGGTGTGGCATAGGGTTCTCAGAGTGGCCGGTGCCTTCACTAAGGCTAACTGGACTAACTGCACTAGCGGGGCAAGCTCTGAAAACAGCGCACTTATAACAAACAAACAAAAAAACAGGAAATTCTGTAACGTCGTGGGTATTGCGACAGGCAAACCCACAGAATACTATCCTCACGTGCAGCTAGGCAACGCCGCCATGATGGCAATCAGGGGGATGCATGACACCAGGAGGCATGTCTACTATATAGGCCCCCAACGCAAAGCATTAGGCGTGCGG
>JAQMYL010000033.1:532198-546158 GCA_030014365.1 Clarias pachynema | reverse complement strand
ACTTCTAAAGTCTACGTGACACACTTACTACAAGGATCAGAATTAATACATAATTAAAATATGATTTTTCCATTACATCCCTCAACACTAAATCTTTGCACAGGAAAACCCAGTAACATCTTTTCTTTATGAGAAGGCTGAGGAAGGTCCAGCTTCCTCCATCAATTCTCAACATCTTCTATAGAGGGACTACTGTATGAGAGCTTGCTATGCAGCTGCACCAATGTCTGGTTTGGAAATTGGGCAATCTTGAACTGCAAGACCCTTCAGCCGATAGTGTGTACAGCCGAGAAAATCATCAGGGTCTCTCTTCTCTCTATTACGGACATCTACACCACACGCTGCATCTGTAAAGCCACCAGGATTGTGGCTGATCAGACACACCCATCACACATGTTCTTCACCCTCCTGCCATCTGGGAAAAGGTACAGAAGCGTTCGGGCACACTCATCCAGACTGTGTAACAGCTTCAACCCACATGCTATCCATCTCCTCAACAAGAAAGGACTGGACTAATACACACACACACACACACACACACACACACACACACACACACACACATACACTCAGATGAACACCACCTAGCAGTTTTGCACACCAGACTGTACAATTGTGTTTTATGCAGTTTTTCCCCCCGACATATTATCAGTGTTTTTAAGAGACACTACTGTTTACTGTAAAAAAAAAAAAAAAAAAAAAAAAAGACTTAAAAAATACTTGTTTATTTAATAATTTAGTCATTTTAGACACTGTGTGTGTGTGTCATTGAGGGACTATTTCAGTGAAGTTTCGATTTCACTCACACTCCATCAGCAGTGTGTTATGCCATGTAGCCGTTTCCCCAAATCGCACTCCCTAACAACTGAGACACTCATATCTGTGTCTCAGTTCATCAGACAATTATTTCACAAAAAGAATAATTTGACAAATATAATAAATTCTGCTAAACTGGGGCATTTAGTTTCTGACCTGCTCAGAGAACAATAATGCACAGATGAATACAGTGTATAATGATGTGTTTATATACATACAATAAACTACTGTTAGGAAATAAACTGCACTGTTAATCATCTTTATCTTCATCTCTTACAAATAATAATAATAATAATAATAATAATAATAATAATAATAATAACAATAATAACTGAATAACTTAATAATAACTGAATAACTTAATAATAACTTAATAATAACTTATAACTTTACAATAAAAACTTAACAAATGAAAAGTTCAATAGTAGGCGAACAAAATCAACAAGGTTAAATGTTGTATAAAATAAAATGAATCAATCAGTTGAAGTAATAATTAAATAAAGTTCATGACAGTGCGGTTCAGGTTAACAAATAAAACACACACATATTCCGAAGAAAAAGCAGATTTATTTATTAGCCAACAGACAGGAAAAATTTATAACTTTAAGAATAAAGAACAACAAATTCCTTCACAGTAACAAAAAATCTATAAACTAAAAGACAAAGATAACGAGCTATAAATCCGTTGAGTGTAACAGAGAAAGCAGTCAATCGGATCACTGCAGAAGAGCAAAGCTTCAAAATATGATGATATATAATATAGATATATCTAATATTCTGTTATTGAAATGTGATTTATTACAGCAGTATGCTTTAAAGAAGAACACCTAAACCAAATTTATTAATAAGGTACTTCATTTTAAAGTCCCCTTACAAACAACAATAAGTACAAAAATCTAAATTTTAAAGGAGAAAATAGTGTAAAAAAAAAAAAAAAGGTAAATAACACAAACTAAGTCTATCACAAGCTGTTATTATTAAACGTTGAGTTATTAGCCACAGTTGTGATGTACAGCCTGAAGAGAATTCAGGAACTACGCAGGTATTAATTATCCACAAAAACACCTTTTCACAAAGTGTTTAGTTAAAGGGACGAATCCTCAACCAGAAGACATCAGACTGCAGGGGTTTTAATAGGATATAAAAACAACCACCAGAGTGAAACAGAAACCTGAACTAGAAATCAGAAACTCAGAGGCTTAAAATGGATAATTACATTTTAAAAACTAAAGATAATTTAGCTTTTCTGTCTAATAATTTCTGCAATGTACAAAAGGAGAATAAGTAAAGGAAAGAAACAGGTAGCTTCATTAAACTGAGTGCTGGTGCATTAATGAGCCAAGTAAGAGCTCCACCTCGACTCAAATATACTGTACATTATATATAATATATACATACAGTGGTACCTCGACATACGAACACCTCGCCTTGTGAATATTCACGTTAAGAACTAAAATTTTTGCAAGAAATTTGCCTCATGTTTTCAGCAGATGAGCGTCAGAGCGGGTTGTGTCTACACCCGGGAGCCAATCAAAACTGTTTTTAAAGCAAGTTAATATTTTATATCAATTTTATTATTTTTTTGCATTTTGTGTAAGATTTAGTGTAGACGTAGCACCATGGGACCCAAGAATGTTATCAAGGACGAAAGGAAGAAGAAAACAGCCATTTTCAGTTAGTTTTTTTTCCCAAGAAAAATTAAGGTTTAAAGTCAGGTTTAATGTCAATTTATTTCATATTTTACTTCATTACCGTCTTTTCTAAACCCATTGATTGTTTATATATGCAAAAACTTGATTATAGTGTTGGAAATTGGTAATATTGGTAATAATTTTGAATGGCTGGAACAGATTACCTGCATTTACATGTTTGTGTATGTGTCTTATTTCCTATGGGACAATGTGTCTCACGATACGAAATAGGAACTCGCCGCCGGGACGCATTAAACTCGTATGCCGCGGAACCGCTGTACTGTATAAATATCAATCATAAATGTAACCTGTTAACCTGCTGCACGCAAGTGATATATATCATAGTGTATATATATATATATAAACATTGTATAATATATTTGATACATAATATAGCATTAACATCATATTAATAATCTATATTTGTATATTATTAGTGTACACAATATGTACTATAATTACTTCCATTTAATTATTTAGTGATGATGTGTATAAATCACTCAGGTGTGTTCTGATGATCTGGATTGTTCCGGTCCTCGAGGAAGCCTTGATTCTGGTCTGGGTCTCCATCCAGGACCACCACAGTGACGGGCTGCATATTAACACTGGTAGGGTTGTCACGGCAACGATTACTGTAGCGTATGGAGAAACACAGACTGTTTATTCATTTAAAAATATGATTATTAAAATGAAATCTGTAACACACACACATTTTCAATGCTCCCTACATTACATGCACCACATAGGGAAGAAAACACCTTATCTAGTGCACTACAATATCTAGTAAACTAGCTAGTGGTGATTGAGAATGTGTGTGTGTGTGTGTGTGTGTGTGTGTGTGTGTGTGTGTGTGTGTGTGTGTGTGTGTGTGTCAGACATACCTTTGACACCTGTAAACCAAAAAACCACCGAAGGCAAAAAGACCGAAGGCAAAGAGAACCGAGAGTCCAATGTAGAGACCAAGCCGGGACTGAGAGTTCGGACCACCTGACAGAGAGACAGAGAGAGAGAGAGAGAGAGAGAGAGAGAGAGAGAGAGAGAGACAATGTCAGTGAATACCTCAACATTTACATACTTTACATGTCAGTAGTAGTGTGTGCACTTCTTCATCTTCTGCAGTGTAAATACACCTCTGTATCACCACTGCTGCTATAAACTTCCACAAGGATTTTTAAAAAAGCACTCATCATCATCATCATCATCATCATCCTCGCTGTCTCTTTCTAACGATAAGCCTTGATAATCCCTGAGACAGAGAAAGAGTGAGACACAAAGAACAGAGACGAAGGTTTAAACGTACCTGGACCAGCGGGCAGTGTGGCGTTACACGAGTCTGCAGGAACAGAAACAAAGTTTATTAATAATGACATAAAACACCTTTAAACTGTTTTAGCACTTTCTTTTTTTAAATGAAACCATGATCGATGAACTCATTTTAATTCTCCAGGCAAATACACACGTGCTCGTTTGACTGCAAAACACTTAGGAGTAAAGAGGAAAAGCTCAGAGGTGTTGATCTGGTCAAAAGTTTGTACCAGATCCAGACAGAGTCATATATAAGACAAATGACCGGAGAAGTACAGCAACAAACGCTAAGGGAACCTGTTTATCTCCTCCAGAGCTGACGCTCATCTGAACAGACTTACAGACTACAACAATAAGAAAAGGGCGGAGTCTAAGCCAGATCAGGTCGGGTGAGAAACGCTGCTGGAGGAAGTATGTTCAGTAATAGCGCTAACTGGAGCGTTGCTTGGAGGAGCCACTTTGCAAACCATCAAAAAGAATTCCAGTTGATATGATACAACTTACAGAGAAGAAGAAGTGATAAAATCCATAAAATGGAAAAAAAAATGAATAGTGAAACAGTTCTGAATTAAAATCTGACTCATTGAGGCAGTAAATCAAATTAAAAAAAAGACTTTTATTGCACTCATCTTCTGATTCGAAAAAACACGTCCATAATTATCTGTGACTCAGAGCCGGGCTGTGAGTCATATTAAGTTTGTACCTACTACTCAGCTACTCCGCTGAGAGGATTTGTGTGTGTGTATCACACCTTCAGTTCTCTTCTTTTTGAAGAGAAAAAAATGTAATAAACCTTAGCACCTTCAAAGTCACACTCCTGTCCTGTTCATCACACTTAAGGAGACACGACTGCAACTTCACCTCAAGCCTACAACTCTTCTCAGTTAGTTAGTATTACTCAGTGTTATATACTCTATTATACAGTATAATGGAGGATTATACACTGATATATAACTAAACTAATAAATAAATAAATGAATAACTAAACTAATAAAAGTCTGAAATTAAATATCATCTCCCATGAACTAGTTTAACTGGGTTAACTAGTTTTGATTGTGATATTCGACTCCTTTGTGACACTTGGAGATGATCGTGCTCCAACGTGACGTCCGCGCTTGTAAACTTTGTTAATAAAACTGAAGATGAAGAAGAGAGACGAACCTGTACAGGAAACTTCCATTGACACCTGTTAAAAATATAAACAGAGAAAAGGTTAATGCGGCAGTGTAGAAAGTGTTGGCATGAGGAACATTTCTACAGTACATGCTATCTGAAGGACACACCCCGTTCTCCGGGCTCTCCACCTTACAGACCACCCCGGTGAACTGTTCCTTCAAGATGTATCCATTCTCCGTCCGACACAGCACGTCTTCACTGGTGTCTCCATGCTCACTGACTATAACCACCTCCTACACACACACACACACACACACACACACACAGAGTTAAAATGTACTCAAAGCCTTAAATATACATTCCTGATCCACATTTTGCAGAGATAGTTCCCTCCTAATTAATTTTTGACATTAACCCAAGAATAGTAAGACGCTATTGTGAACCTGATGGTCTAAAGTGCTGATTTAGAATAAAAATTCAGTTCCTCATCGATCTCATGCTCTTTGATGACTGTCGTTTTTTCATCACACGTTAGCGTAACAAGCTATGAGTCAATTAGCATCACACACACTTATAGCATGAATAACAAATACCACAGTGCTTGCTAAGTGTGATTATGAAAATTCTATTCATTATTAAGTGTGTTCACACACACACACACACACATGTGTTTACACAGCAGGGAGTTGCCAGAACAACAGAGTTTATGTAAAGTGGATGTTCTGAGGAACCAGAGCTAACGGCTACTAACTAACGGCTAACTTACGTCTTTGGTCCAGGTCAAGACCCAGTTCTGGGGCACCGTGTGGTTCAGCGTGTAGGACACGGAGCCGTTACGTAACGGCTTCATACAGCACTGGAGCTTGTGGAACGGCATCACCACTGGAGCCGCACCTGCAGAGAGGAACACAGGGGATTAGTGTTTAATACGAGCTGAAAGAGATCAGAGAGAAGAGATAACACACACTGTAACCTCATCTGAGTGTATCTTATTTCCTGAAGTGTGTGATATGGGATATGTGTCAGCTTTAGCGAGGGACAAACACAGATATAACTCATGTAATGTGTGATTCCTCAGGACTCAGAGATCACGTTTAAGTAATCCTGTATATCGGGTTGAACTTTATTTTAAAAAGACTCTCGGAGACCTTTACAGCAGATGTTTGTGACTATCCTGCAGCTGTAACCACTCTCACACTAGTTAACTTTATTAACGTTCAGAAAGCAGGTTCACGCCATCCAACATCTGTGTAACGGAATTTGGTGCCAATACTTTTTACACAGGAATTGTTGTACTTCAGAAGTGAAAATAAATGTATAACAATAAATAATATAAATAAAATTTGTATAATTAATGTATTAGTGACGGGAATCACCAAGGACGAGCCGATGCTATATTATCGTGATACCTAAACGCAGATTTGATTTATATTGTGATATATGATGATTATAAATATCCAGAGCCTATTTTAATGGTTTTTAGATTTTGTTACAGTTCTAAACAAATTTTGCAAATAACCGTCTCCTATCCAACAAGATGCTGTTTGCAACCAATGTGTGAATAGTTTAGGATTATAGAGGAACTGCAACATATTTCTACTCACATTTCCATTTATATTCCAGTGTGTAATTAACTCAAATATCTAAGAAAGTCTAAAAAAGTGCCAGAGACTCAGCTGTTCGGACATATAGAGGATGTTCACTCCACCACCTGGGGGCCAGAACAGAAAACCGTCTGGATGCATGTCTTTCTTGGACACTGAGAGATGGTGGGACAAGACAAGCAGTGCTGGAGGATCGGAGGGAATGTGGAGTGATGCGGGGTGTGGTTAGAGCTGAGAGGTAAGACAAGCATCAGTGGTTTGAATCTGATGCGGGCAGCTACAGGAAGCCAGTGCAGGAAGTGGATAAATGGGGGGTGGGGGGGACTTAGGAGGGTTGAAAACAAGACATGCAGCTGCATCCTGAATCAGCTGCAGAGGAGGAATGGTGGAAAGATGCAGACCTGCCAGGAGACTGAACAAGCACCTGACTGACCTGTGTGTAGAGGAACGGGTCAATACTTCTGATGTTGTAAAGAAGAAATGGACAGGAGTGAGTAGTGTGTGGAGAAAATGACAGCTGATTGTCCAGAGGTACCCGAAGATTGCGAGCAGTGGATGAAGGAGTGATCTGAGTGTTGCCCAGGGAGATCACAACCTCAAATGCAAACAAATATACATCAATAAATTTAAATTTGAAGTCAGTGTTGCGATACATGAATAATGTACAGTAACTGATTTCTTTTCCCCGTCATCTCTAATGTAGCAGGTTTTCATAATAAACTCACTCAGAGAATCTAACAGACGCTAACAGCCACTTTTTCTCTTAAGTTAACAGATGGAGGTTTAGCTGAGTTACGTTTTAAAGACATCTAACATCTAACACAAATGTGGAATTCAGTCGTCGGCTCAAAGAACATTTTATTGACCGGACCTTATTAAATTTTAATACTCCACCCCTGGTCTAGTCCTCTGCTTCAGGTTGTCTTTATTCTCTGAACTGAACATGTTTAGTGTTTTTAATCTGTGCATAACATACTGTGATATACATTTTTCAGTCACACTCTTTTATTTGCTCTTCATGTTAATGGTTATGGCGTATTATCTGGTCTTTGCGACTACACTTGTTATTTTATTTTATTTTTGTATGTTGAGTGGGAGAGGGTCAGCGAGCTGTTCGACTGTGTACTGTGTGCTTTTAGAAAACTCTATAAGACGATCAGTGAATCGATTCTTTTTAACTGAACGGACCTCCTGAAGTCGACTCCTGTAGGCCTAGAGTGTGTGTGAGTCAGTGAGGTTGAAAAGCTTTCAGTAAACAGGTTTAATTAACCGAGGGTCATATTAATGTAATGACAGGATGTAATTCAAATCACATTAACACACGGTTTAGTCATTTCACTCTCTGCAGGTACATGCAAAAGTATTCACACCCCTTGGGACTTTTTCACATTTTGTCACGTTACAGATGACATCTAATGGCAACTGGATTTGAATCAGAGTAAGAGGGGGTGAATACAAATGCATTCCATTCAGTTTTATTTGTAAAAAAAAAAAAAAAAAGGGTTAACCATTCTCCATCCACTTCACAATGATGTGGCTTTTTTTTTATCACATAAAATCCAGATAAAATACATTTACATTTGTGGCTGTAACGTGACAAAATGTGGAAAAGTTCAAGAGGTGTGAATACTTTTGCATGGCATTGTAGTTATTCTTATTGAATAAAGTGACTGTGCGCTGGACAAATACCGGTTAAAGATAAGAACATGAAACACACTCTAACCTCCACTGAATGAAAACGAGCGTGAAAACACACACACACAGAGAGAATTTAAATGAAGAGACGGTTGAGGAGATGTGAAAGGATAAAGAGAAGCTGGAAAAACAAGCCTGTAATCAGTGTGTGTGTGTGTGTGTGTGTGTGTGTGTGTGTGTGATTAATGACTCGGAGGATTTAACTTGACAGCAGAAGTGTGAACATTGTTTTGTCAGCTAAGATGTTTATCTGTGATTATCTGAAGTGTTTCCTCACATGTCAGGATGAGTTAATGCCTCTGAAACTTTAAATAAAAGAATCTTTATTGTCATTACACTGGCGACATTAGAGCAACTCTGTTAATTACTGATTACTTTTTAAACAGATTCCTCTGATCTGATTATTACTTACTGATGTCTCAGTGTCTGTAGACGGAGTATTAATCTCTGCCTGAGACTTAAACTCTGATATTAGTTCCTGATTAGAGCACGTGTTAAACGTGTGTGTTTAGTTAAGATGTGGATTTATTGATCAGCGTCACTTGATCCCTTTCAGCATGTTAGACTTGATAAATCACAGCGAGGTGAAGACATGGGCGGCTCCACGGCGCTGTACTGTACGTCCTGTACCTGCTGCATGCTTTACTTTATGGTGTTATCTAAAGGACAGACCACACGCCGTATCATGAGCGGCTTCTCCTGCTGCTCGAGCTCCGTGACTGTCGTGTCGATCGAGGTGTACGTGCTGAAGAAGCTCGGCTGACATTTTTTTAGCCTTAGTCAGACCAACACAACGTCTCTCCATCTCGTCATGATGGAGCTGGCACGGACGTGACTCGCTACACAACAGCAGCATGTCTTGGGCATTGGTCTTAAGACTTTTTACACGTCCAATAAACATGTTATCTGGAATATATCTGTGTGCTAGATGTAGAGGACACTGCATGTACGGCCTGCGGCTGATAATCACTTATAAGCTCCTCAACATGTGCCAGGGTGCACAAATATTTGCTTGTAACTGTACTTTTGGTATTTAGGTCACATCCAACTGAGTCCTGCCCAGAACTACAGGACTTGCACAATGTCTCTGAATACAGCACGTACACACACGTACACACACACCGTTATTCCCCTCCTCATTAGTCACGCTGCAGCTGAGCACCGCCGTTATCACCAGGGCAGTAAATCCACATCCTAGTCCTTATTCTCACGTAAATATCAGTGAATCCTGCAGCCTCCTTTCTGTCCTGCTCCATAAGCAGAGTCACAGCCAGACGTCTAAATATTTACACAGGACTAAAGTTTATCCGTCCACAGCAGTGTATCAGAGAGTAAATAACAAACATTAAAGTTTAATTCAAGTCAATCAGGTGAAAAACAGTTTCAGCACTTTTTCTCATCTGGCCCCGCCCCTTTCCCACTTCTTAATGATCCTCATGATTGCTTATGACTTCACTGACTTCTTAAGAATGTGAGGGGCGGAAAAAGCAGTTTTATGTCCCGAGGGGTTTAGATGAAATTACTTTCGAACAACCTCCTCTGGAGAGACAACATGCAGAGCGTTCGATCGGCCCTCTGGGACATGTGATGCCTTACAAATACACTTCAATGTAATAAATAGACTGTTTAGGCGATAAGTAAGTTCATGGAGAATAAAGAAGCCTGCAGGCCGGATGCTGTCTGAGATATTCACACCAGCCTGTCAGAAAGCACGCCACGGTCCACATCACACGCTGAGATCTCTGGGATTGTCCCCTCATTCTCGCGTTTGACTTGACCGTTAGTTGTCTCCTGTCTCTGCTTGATATTATTCTGACACATGATTGGCAGCTGATTGGATAGCTACAGTAGCCTGAATGCCCAGGTGTTTCTAATAAAGTGGACCATTCTGCTTTACATTATGCCCTTTAGAACAGGGATTTTTCTCCTGGAGGCGGGGCTATGTGATGTGTGTGTGCTGGTGAAAACACACCGTACACTACTGTAAGGAACACGAGTTAACTGAGGGTTTATCTAAACCACAATAAAACAGAAAGCTTTAGTGATCTTCTCATCAGAGATTGAGTTTTGTTTGGCCTCACCTCAGCTTGCCTCACTCCGCCTCGCCCCACCCCACACTGCGTCACCCCACCCCACCTCACCCTGCCTCGCCCCACCCTGCCTCGCCCCAACCTGCCTCGCCCCACCCTGCCTCGCCCCACCTCACCCCTCCCAGAGCCTGGGTAACCTGACACCTGTCACCTGATCCAGACAATAAGCTAAACATTAGGGTTACACTCTAGTGTTTAATGCAGTGTACTTATATGAAAAAAATATCTATATTAAATTATAAGATAACAACAAGAACTTTAATTACTATTATAGAATATATTACAGTACACTAAGAACTATTCTATACTATACTAAGGTATATAACTATTATTTATACTATATATGACTACATATTAAAATTATTATTTTTTAATTAGTATTAATATAATATAATTTATTATTTTTTATTTATATTAAGAACTATAATATTAAGAACTTATATAAGTATTTATGTTTTATTCATTTATTTCATATTTTTTTATATTTGTATATTAATTTAGATTTTTTGTTACAATAATAATAATAATAATAATAATAATAATATATAACTTTTTGTTTTATTTTTGACAGCTATTTTCAGAATTTTTTTTTATTAATTAAATTTTTTTTTTCAAATTAAATGTTATTTATTTATAATTAAACATTTATTCTCTCACTCACTCATTGTTTGTACCACTTAATCCTGTATTCAGGGTCATGGGGGGCGGAGCCTATCCCAGGAGACTTAGGGCATGAGACAGGGTACATCCTGGACAGGGTGCCAATCCATCGCAGGGCACACACACATACACACACTACGGGGAATTTGGGAACATCAATTAGCCTAACTTGCATATCTTTGGACTGTGGGAGGAAACTGGAGTACCTGGAGGAAACCCACCAAGCACCGGGAAAACATGCAAACTCCATGTTTCTAAGCGTGCTGATATGCAGTATAACAGCACAGGATGCATCACTGTGTGTGTGTGTGTGTGTGTGTGTGTGTGTGTGTGTGTGTGTGTGTGTGTCACTGCCCTCGACTGTGTTTATGATATAAAATTCCAATTCTCGTAATATTTTCATAAATGAAACCTGTTAGTCCAGGCTGTCAGTCTGTGTGTTACCATGGCAACACTAACTATACTGCGTATATTACCCATAACTATATAATGTAACACTCTGTCTGTCTGTGCCTTCTTCAGGAGTTATTTCATTGAGTTTAGTGAGAATAAAGAGCTAAACTGTGCGTGACAGGACACGTCATGTTTTATATTTAATTACATTTAATGCTGATATTCACTGTACTGTATATATCACTCAGATCACAGGTCTCGATCAGCGGGGAGAACAAACCTTGCTCATCTGAGAACTGAGATTAGACTGAGATTTTGTGAGATTAGACTGAGATTAGATTAGATTGTTTACGCTGTTTGTTTTTAAACCGAACACTTTGACACTCAGACGTTAAACAGCCACGTTTTGGAAAAACTGATTAATTAAGAAAATAACTTCATTACACCAAAATAATAGAAAAAAAAAGAAAACAAAACAAATACAAATACAGTCTGCTCCTTTACGGTAATGTGTGCTAATGTGTGCTATGCTAATGTAGCATAGCATTTCTCGCTCGACTCACCGCGCCCCGATACACTGCAGCGCACTTAAAGAGTCAAACCTCTACAGTCTCTAACCTCAGAGTGTTAAACTCCAACTCCAGACTCGACCTACACGTCATTAAACCTCCCGCTGGAGACTCTCAGGACTAGACCCGCCCGAGCAGAGCAATAAATCAGAAATAATGAAGTTAATCAAAATGGCTGATCTGGCTCACGGCCCACATCATGGAGACGATAAGGACGTTATATAACGTTATAGTAGCAGATAATGTTCACTTACTGATGACGAGGAGAGCACGAATCATCATCATGATGCAACTCAGGCGTGAATAAACAATGATAAAGCAGGAAGATATGCTGAATGAGCTCGATACGCAGACGTCTGAGACAAACGAGTTGAAACACTTCCTGTTTTTAGAAAGTAAAGTGGAAGTGACGCCGAGTGGTGCGATGAGTGTTCAGCAAATAAAACACTCTCACCTACTGTTTATGTAGAGGATTGTAAAGGGAGGGACCGTGGATTAGCAGGCTGTTTACACACCATATCACACACACACACCTACATGATTTATTCACTCAAGCATTTCCCCTCCGCGTTACATGGAGGTTATTAAGTTTAAGTTAAGTGCTGAAGTGTAAAAGTGTGAACAACACATGCGGTATAAAACAAGACGTCACTCGCAGGGGTTCTGGTTTTTTAAATGTATTTATTCATTTATTTATTTATTTATGAACTGAAAGGACTTTCTGTGTAGCTCAAGGATTATTATTATTATTATTGCTGTAATCTGCACGGTGGTCCGTGTCACTAAATCACACACATTATTCATCCATATTCTCTCATTATAATATTCCACATTATTATTATTATTATTATTATTATTCTTTGTGACATTTATCTTTGTATAAATCTTATCTTTCTTTATCCTGTGTTATTCCTGTTGTGTTTATTATCAGTAGCACAGCTCATCTCTAACACGTGTGTGTGTGTGTGTGTGTGTGTGTGCTCTACATGTTGCTTCAAGCCTGTCTCTCTCTCTCTGTCTGTCTGTGTCTGGTTCTGTTTACTGACACACAGACACACAGTGTTTTGTCTCTCTGAGCCCCAGATTCTCGTCCACTGTCTCCTGCTCCTGTCTCCTCACACACTGCTGCAGACTCTTCAGCACTCACTGGTCTTCTAGTTTCTCATGTTAAACCCTGACAGACTCGTCTATCTCTCTCTCTTACTCAGGGTTAATGATCTGGTCGTTGACGGAGACGCCACCAGACTGCGGTCCCTCACCGCTGAGGTTACGCCGTCGCGCTCGGACCCGACTCCACGCGTTCCTCTCAGCCGCACTTCACCAGACCAGCGTTCATCACATCTCGTATCCTGTTTACTGAATCGTGTTTCTCAGGTTTCCTCCACAAAACTAAACACACACACACACACACACATCAAATCTGTGCTTTTTGTTTTAGAAATCTGAGGCTCTCTATCTCTCTCTTAGACCTTCAGCTTCACTAATCTCTTCACTGATGGCCTGATTTTCTTTCCTACCCAGAAGTAACGTGAAGATAGATGGAGTTTGTAACTTTTCACGGATCCCATTCCATCCATCTGCTTCATCTGCTATCTTTAGCACATTAAGGCGTTGCCTGTAGTCCCTCAGGACCTGTGCGTGTGTGTGTGTGTGTGTGTGTGTGTGTGTATGTATGTGTGTGTGTGTTATGCGTTCAGCCTCAGAGTTCTGCTGAATCAGTTCCTGTATCTGTTCTCCACCCATTCTTGGTCCCATTTGTTTTTATTTGTGCTCCATCGGTGTCCAAGCAACAACTACTTTCTGATCAGAAACCTTACACACACACACACACACACACACACACACACACACACACACAGTGTTGACTTTGACTTCAAAGCAGTTTTATTTATCACGCAGACTGCATACAAACAATAAAACATCTCTTTATTCAAAAAATACACGCTGTGACACACACACACACACACACACACACACACACACACACACACACACACACACACACACACACACACACACAC
>JAQMYL010000033.1:364584-375742 GCA_030014365.1 Clarias pachynema | reverse complement strand
ACCCAGATGAGGATGGGTTCCCTGTTGAGTCTGGTTCCTCTCAAGGTTTCTTCCTATTACCATCTCAGGGAGTTTTATGGTGGTCTCAAATTGCCTATAGTGTTTGAATAAGCATGTGAGTGATGGATGGATCGGTAGCCTGTCCAGGGTGTCCCCAAACTCCTCCCCAAATCTCCTTGTCACGCCCCCTATACTGTATACAGGACAAGCGCTATAGAAAATGGATTAATTAATGAATGAATGAAATTGCTTTACAACAATCAGTATTTTATGAAATTCCTAATTCTTCAGATCCGGCTGTAGAGTCAGACAGACGTCTGCAGTACTGCGGTGACATTTGTTCCACCCTGACTTCAGAAAGTAAAAAAAGTCCTACCGTGTGTTTGTTCTATTCATTAACTAAACCAGCTGATTCTCATTAGCACGAGTTTTCAGTCTGAAAGGAGAAAACTAATTAGTGACATCACCTGTTCTGTGCATAGGGAGAACATAATACATTAATAATAATACATGGTGTATGTAGATATGGGTTTGCTTAAAATTTTTAAATGCTTCCCTGCACATGCTTTATGTTTTTTGTTTGTTTGTTTAATAGAGAAAAACACTATTTAAAGTGTTCTGTGTGTCTTTATTTTTTTTTTATGTTGATACACCATGTTAAAGTAGAAGTTATACTGTCAGGTCATACAGGCGATGGACTGAAAAAAGAGAAACCAAACACTGACATGGCATTAACACATGATTTAATGATAACAGCAATAGAAAAAGAAACATTTTATAAAGATGTTTAGGTTAAACTTTATGCAGAAATGTATAGAGAAGCTTAATTCATCCTGAGGCTCTAACTACCCCAGAAGGTACTTGCAAAAAAAATAATAAAAAATAGGTACTTAAGTGTGGTTACAAGTGGTGATGAACGGAAAGAGAAAAAGATCCACACGCACACAAAACAGTTAAAGCTGTGTCTAATCATGAGGCCACAGGTTAGGTCTAGATCTCTCTTTCTCGAAGATAAGATGAAGAACAGCCAGGAATCGAGGCAGTGCTTCAGTTTTGCAGAAGTTGTTCAGTTGCTTCATCCTCCGTGTGTCGTCGCTCACCTCACCCCAGTAGAACCTTCGTCCAGGTTTGACCTTTATAACCATGACTGCACTGATGGGAACCCGGTTTGCTTCAATCATCTCCCTCTCCTTCTCCTCCAGCATGAACAGGTAGGCCTGAGTCTGCAGGTAGAGCTGATGGGAAGAGTTTAATTCAGCCTGAGATCCCTCTAGTGGCTGAGTGAAGATCTGTGCTGCCATGCTTCTTTTTGCGCTGTTGCATTTTATGATGACCTTCTCAGTGGGTCTGGGGTCATCAGGAGATCTTCTGATGTCTACTAGAAAGTCTAGCTTTCCAGAGAAAAATCCAAAGTCCAACTTTCCATTCTCTTTGCAGTTCACATCTTCTTTAGTGAGCCCCTTTTGTTCCAAGTAGAACTGGTAGCACCCCGTTATGTTCCTTTGGTTTTCATCATAATTTAGATACCAAAAATGAGAAGCTCCTCCTCGGTCTTCTGGAGAGGACTCTTGATATGACCCTTTTATACGGAATCCACTGCGAGGCCGGCTGTTTTTTTCCCATTGCTGCTTTAGAGTCTTATTATCTGAGTCTTCAGCATCTCTAAAAAATATCATCTTTGTGATGGCTTGAATTTCATTCTCCTCTTGAAGTTGAAGGGCCTGTTTAATTTTCCCGCAGGCCAGACGCGGAATCTGGGCGACTCTGAGTTCGCAACTCTCCAGAGCTTGTTTGATGAGTTTTGCATCTTTGATGACGTTTGTGTCTGTGGATCGAGCGATCGCCGCTGGTGTCAGAACTCCTTTAGGGAGTTTAATCTTTAATATCTTCAGGAGTTTTGCATAATCATCCACATTGAAAGTTTCCAGCTCCTCCTCACTTTCATCAGTGTGTGTGACATCTTCTGCCATCACTGCACTTTTCCTTCTCCTGACTTTATAGACAATTCTGCTGTAATATATCTGTTGGGCCTCAGGGTCCTTTACCTACTACAGGAAGAAGATATAAATAAATATAAACAAACATAAAATTCATTTGTATTAATATCTTTCTTTAAACAATCAGGGTTTAGCCTCAAGGGTTCTGATCAGAAGGTCAGTGGTTAAAGCCACACTGTTGCACCTTGAGCAAAGCTCTTGACTCTGTTTACTCCAGGGGCGCTATAATCATGTTTTACCCTGAGCTCTGAGCTTCACTTCCTTCTAGCTGAGATATGAGACGAAAATAATTTCACTATGCAGTAATGAGTGTGTGTGTGTGTGTGTGTGTGTGTGTGTGTGTGAGAGAGAGAGAGAGAGAGAGAGAGCGATAAGTAAAGGCTTGTCCTAGCCTAAATTAAGCAGATTTACAGAATCCCGTTTAGAGTGAGAGATTTAACACTTCACCTGTCTGTCAGTGCTTCGTAATATTTTTTATAATTAAACTTACAGTGACAAGAAAAAGTTAGTAATTTGGGGATTTCATGGCTTTCTCCATTAATTTGTCATAAAAGTCAAGAGTGTTGACAAATATAATGTGATCTAAAATAATAACAATAATTCTGATCTTTCATGTCCTAATTGAACACATTCATTCATCATTCAAAATGATAGTTGAAAAAGTAAGTAAGTGAAATAATTAATAACTGGAGTCAGTAACGGGTTGACCCCGCCCCCTTGGCAGTAATAACCTCAACCAGGTGCTTCCTGTAGCTGTGGACCTGCACATCATTCAGGAGGAATTTTAGCGTATTCTTCCTGTAGAACTGCTTTAGCTCTGTCATATTCTCTGGACGTCTCATCTTCTAGAGAATTCATCTTCCCGTCTATGACTGCAAGCTGGCCACGCCCTGATGAAGCAAAGCCGCCCCAAATCATGATGTTTCCTCCATCATTCTTTACAGTGAGGATGATGTTTTCATGATGATATGCAGAGCCTTTTTTACATCAGATCTAGAGCTTTCCAACTGTCAACTTTCCAATGTGAAGTGTCTGTGCTCTTTCACAAACTTCAGATGTGCAGCAATGTTGTTTTTAGTAAGCAGCGACTTCCTCTGTGGTGTCCTGCCATGGACACTCTACTTGTTCAATGTTTTACGTTCTGTAGACCCATGAAAACAGATGTTAACCAGCTCCAATGATGCCATCTAATCTTTGTCTGTCACTCAGGGTTGTGTCTTTACCTCAGTGATGAGTCTTCGCTGTGTCTTCGGGTCATTTTGACGGGGCGTCTACTTTTTGGTAGATTAGCCAACGTCCCAAAGTGTCTCCATTCGCCCAACTGTAGACTGTTGAATTTCTAAGATCTTTATAATCACTTTGTTGCCCTTTCCAGCTTTATGTTAATTAACAATTCTTGATCAAAGACACCCAATTCCAGTTAGTTTTAACTCATCATTAATTTGCATTGAGTTGATTAGCATTAACTCAACAATTCACATACGTTTTCCACTAGCATGGTGAGGTTTTTATTATTCTACTCAACAAAGACAAGAAAGATCAGAATTTTCTTTCTCATATTTTGTGCATTTCTTTTTCTAGTGTGTACATTACGCATTTACACATCGATGACCTTCACACTGCTGCAGTCGTCATTTCATTTCATTCTTCAGTCACACTGTTGCTGTCATACACCCACACACACACACATACACCCACACACACACACACACACATACACCCACACACACACACACACACATACACACACACACACGCGCACACACATCTTTGCACTTCTGTATTTTTTCTATTTTACAATGTTTACAATTTCATTTTGTAAAGTTTGTAAATACTGTGTAATTTATATATTTCTATTTCTATTCTATTTCATTGTGTAACTTTTGTAATTTTCCAGCCTAGATTTTTATTTTTATTCCATTTTTATTGACATTCTATCTTTAGTCTAATTCTATCTTTAATGTTGTGGAATCTTTTTATTTTAGATCACAGACAGTCGAGTAAGCGTTTCGCTGCATATCATACTGTGTGTGTGTGTGTGTGTACTGTACATGATAAAGGACATTTTAATTTCTGAATTTAAATTTATAGGTCAGTTATCCCTGGTACAGGGGAGTTCCTCGACTCGCTCAATAACAGGAAGTGGCAGTGTTTCTACCCACTGGTTTCATGCCTCTTACAGATCTCCCACAACACAGTGTGTGTGGCTCGCTGGCTGCAGTTAACCCCAACCGCACAGAGGTCGAGACAATTTCTTAGACTTTATCAACTTAATGCATTCAGAAGAACATTAGACTCATAGTTTTGTTTCCAATTAAATACAAAAAAAAATCTGAAATTCTGCAAGATCAGAATTTGTGTGTTATCATTTTAGACACATTATATTTGTCAATACTCGACTTAGATGAAGATCAGATATTTAAACAGCATGTGGTTTGCAGCAGTTACACAAAAGGCTGCGAGAGCAGAAACACCCAGGTTTCACACCAGGACAGACGAACTGTAATGACAAAAGAACTGAGTCATAAAGAAAGAAGGAGTGCCGTTTATTAGATTAGATTAATGCATATCTGTAAAAACAAAAACAAACAAACAGAAAAAATAAAGATAAAATGTGGGGTTTGAGTTTTTTCGGTAAACCCCGAGAGCAAGTGTTTTTTTTCCTCTGGAGTCGTGGGTTCGAATGTGTGAAAACTTGTGAAAGGTGTGGGATGTGCCAGCTGAAGCAGCAGAATGTGTTCAAATTCAGGCTTTTTATTCACTGTAAAAAGAATTATCTTTGAATTATTATTTTAAATTAACTATTAACAGGTAAAGTGTGTTACATGTTTACAAAAGATCTTTCCCTGTGTGTTAACCTACACACACATCAAGAACTGGGAAATAAGAAGAAATCTAGTAGAATCAGACATCTTGGTTTTATAAACAGATTATTAAAGACTAATAAACTAATAAACATCCATCTGTCAGAAATACTTTCTTTCAGACATATCAAATTTATCATGCGTTGTGTAATTGTGTCTAAATAAATAGTGTTAAATAGTAAACAGATTCATTTTAAAAATATTAATTGTGCAAAAGCGACGCTTTTAAAAATGAACAAAAGAACAATAAGTTCATGTTACACTGGAATTCTGTTAAATTAATTACTCTACTTAAATTTATAAAAATTAAAATAAAAATCAATATGATTAAAATAAGCCTCACCCATACATTAAATAACAACAAAAACAACAATAATAATAATAATAATAATAATAATAATAATGCTGACTGAACAGTTATGATTGTTAAAATTATACTATCATACTGTTTATTTATGGCATAATATTTTAATTAATTGTACACATTTGTAAGTATAATAAACACACACACATAGAGAGACCTGAGTGCATCTGAACTTTTCTTTTGTATTAAAAAGATCCGGCAACACATCATACTGTAGGTCAATGACTATTAAAAAGTTAAATGTGTGTTTATATGGAAGTCTGTGTATTTGTGTTTTTTTCTGATATGTCAGATAGAACAAAAGTTATCATTACTTTTATAAAGGGTAAACTTTACCACTACAGGATATGGGTGATGTCGCAAAAATGAACATACTTTTGTTGTTATTATTATTATTATTATTATTATTATTTGGTCATAAAAACATGTAATCATGAGCATCTAATTTTTTGGCCATGTAACTGATTTTATTTTATTTATTTTTTGCTCAGTCATGTTTGTATAGCCGGTTAAAATTAAATAAAATTCAGTTCATTATGTTGCATATTTTGTGCTGAAAAAAAAAAG
The DNA here is from genome assembly GCA_030014365.1 of Clarias pachynema. NCBI lineage: Eukaryota > Metazoa > Chordata > Actinopteri > Siluriformes > Clariidae > Clarias > Clarias pachynema. The sequence goes on along the minus strand of JAQMYL010000033.1, from coordinate 369,950 downwards.
GACGTATCGCTCTATACTGCACAATCCTGAACCCTATGTATGTTTATTTTAAAAAAACATCAGAACAAATAATATCTGGAATGAGCTTTAGTGTCTGATACACGACACTCGGGGGTATTTTTATCTTCTGATCCGGCAGCAGTGCGAGTCTCACACACACCTCATGCTTTAACATTGTGCTTTACACACCAGTCCGGTGGTTGTGGTTCAGTTCTTGTGTTCAGTGGGTTGTGAATCCGCACGAAACTGACCACTGAAACCCTGAAGAAAACAAAGAGTGATACTCACCGCTGAGTAAAATGAAGAAACCTGAAGGTTCAGAGGATCACGGCTGGAGTACAGCAGGAAGAGATTCAAATAAAAACAAGGAAGAAGAAAAAGATTTGAGATGCAGCAGTGATTAGGAGACGATGATGAGCTTTGGGACGACGCACTGGAGGTGGGCGGGGTTACATTTGTGTGATCATCAGGATGTCTACACCCAAAGTGCATGGCTGTGTGTGTGTGTGTGTGTGTGTGTGTGGTAAACTTTTATTTATCTTTATATTAATAAACATTACTTATTAATTTGATGTTATACCTGCGCTCTCTAATCTGATGATCCTGACTCCAACACCACAAACACCTCGTCACATCTCAGCCCAGATGTGTTCCACTAACAGATGTTTAACACTAAATAAACAGATGGGTGTAGAGTGGAGCGTTCACTCTGCGCCTTACACAACTACGTGTTAGTTACCTACATAATTTAATGTGTGTGTGTGTGTGTGTGTGTTATATTAGTGTGTCCATTATATTACAGTATATTAAAGTATTTTGTAGCTGGTGATTACACACGACATCACACACTGTTCAGTGTTTCTACACAACAGACACAGAAACATTTCAGCTTCAATCAGAGTTCAGACAAAATTCCCAAATAAATGATGAAGTGCTGATTCCAGGTCTTTCTGTTCAGTCTCTCTCTGTCTTTTCCTCCCTTCTCACTTCTCCAGCACCCTCTCTCTCCATCGTCTCGTCTCTCTCCATCGTCTCGTCTCTCTCCATCACTCCAGCTCTTTCTCTTTCCTCCACTCTCTGGAAGATGAGGTTGAGGACGGCGAGGAACCGAGGCAGCACCTCCTTCTGGCAGAAATCGTTCAGTTTCTCGATCCGCTCCGTGTCCTCGCTAACCTCGCCCCAGTAGAACTTTGGGTTTTTATCTTCAGCAGCGAGTTTCACCACAATCACAGCTCTCACAGAGACTGGACTCAGTTCCTTCTTCAGGATGTGCAGATACGCCTGAGTTTGATAATAATAGTCATGTGACTTGTTGAGTTCTACCCGATGTCCTTCTCCTTGTGGTAAAGCGAACACGTCTCCAACCATATTGCCTTTTGTACCTTTACACTCGATTATGATTTTCTCACTCTGCGACACGTTAGTGCTTTCAGGTGGATTTCTAACGTCTAATAAAAAGTCCAACCTTCCAGAGATGAAGCCAGATTCCACCAAACATTCCCTCTTGTAGGTCACGTCTTCTATATCAAGCCCTTTCTCTTGGAGGAAGAATCTGAAGCAGTCTGTCTCGTTGTTTCGGTTCTCTGCTGGAATCCCAAAGCACGCTTTTGCACGTCCTGTGGAGCCGGGCGACTTTTCCGGCGTGGACGTCGGCGTCTCAGTGAACGTGTCCCTCATCCTGAACCTGCACCAGGCTTTGGGAGCGTTTGTTTCCCAGCGCTCCTTTAAGGTTCTCTCAGAGCCTCTTCTCCGCGGTTTAAAAAATAAAAGCTGTGTGATGCCTGTAATATTTCCTTTCTCCTTCAGGTCATGAGTTTGTTTAACCTTCACACAAGACACACGAGGTTTATCCACTACCGTCAGTGTAGCATTTCTCAGATCTCGCAGTATTGCTTTCGAGTCCTTGATGACGTCAGGGTGTGTCGAGCGTTCGGTGACGTCAGGGTTTAAAGCTCCTGCAGGCAGGTTAATGTTTAAGAGATGCAGGAGCGTCTGATAATCGTCCACGCTGAGAGACTCCAGCTCCTCGTCTGCACACACACCATCTTCCTCCGGCTCATGTTGAAATTTTTCTGCCACTTCTCTGCTGCGTCCGGCTCTGGCTCGGTTTATGGAATATTTTCTTTTATACGTTATCACCCCTGTGGCTCCTGAGCTTTTCTCATGACTTCACTTTAGGCGGTTGCTCTCCATGGGCTCTGTGTCGAACTTCAACCTGATACAGAAACAGAAGTGTGTGTGTCAGTGTGTGTGTGTGTGTGTGTGTGTGTGTGTGTGTGTGAATAATAATAATAACTGTAATTAATAATAAGCGTGTAAGAACTTCACCCCTTAGGTCTACAAACTCATGCTTCAGCTCCTCATCAGTTCTCCATCACTCTGTGTTGGGGCTTCAGTCGTGTACACAGTGATGGCGTGGCCTCTCCTGGTGACTCTAGTGCTGTAAATAACCTTCCTATAAATCTATATTATAATAATGACTATAATCTAACACTCATGTGATCTTTATTGGAGATTCCTGCTGCTGAGCTTCAGGTGATAAACTGGTGGATCTGTTTAAATGCAGTGACTGTAAACTTTATATGTATATGACAGGACATCATGTCGGACATTAATGTAGTTTGCTGTAAACACACACACACACACACACACACACACACACACTTAAGGTTTTTATCTTTATTCATATAAAATTTCTTTAATTCTAATTCCATTTTATTTCTATCATGCTTTTAATGGACATGAAGCAGCTTTATGGAAATGAAATAATAAAAATAACCCACACTCACCGAGCGTTTTCTCAACACCAGGCCGAGTCAGTTTCATTTTCAGGGAAACGCCCCGCCTCCTGATCCTGAGCTGGGGCTGGAAACCTCCTACTGCCACATGACAGTTGACTCGAGCACAGGGTCTCTCTGTGTCCTCTACAGTCACGCGCTCTACACAACTCTGACTTTCTGATTACAGATTACATGGTGTAGTTTCAGCAGTTGCGAAATCAGAAACAGAAACTGGGAGAAACTTGGTCATAAATACAACTTTAGCTTTCATTTTGTAGGAAATGTTCCACCCTGGAGCAGCAGGAGGATTAACGCACCAGCACATGGCCTTTAATAAATCTCATTTATAAAACCTATATGTATAACTGCACTACTGTATTCTGAGCATTTTAACTGCAAACACGAGTTTCTTACAGCATGCTACTGGAACAGCATTCACTTAGTGATTTGTTGGTGAACTTTGACCTTTGTACTGTATTTACAGATCTCGAACTATTATTTAAGCAAGTAGCCATTCTTATCACATTTCTTATTCTGACGTTATTAATATGACTTGCGTTCCTGGTAAGAACCCTGAGCCATAGCGCTGGTGTTGTGATGTGACGTGTGAGCAGAGAGCAGTGGGATGGATTTGTGTGATGATCTAAAACTGAATTGCCTTTATTGGACCGCCCCTGTATTGTGACTCCTCAGACTCTGAAAGTTGATTTAATAACCGTAAGGCTTTAAAATAATAAAGGTGAGTGTAATGACAGTAAATGTCCATAGCTGGAGTTAGTGAGTGTTTTATGTATAATGTAATGGCAATAAAAGCAATACATGTATGTCTGTAAGCACACAGCCTTATTTATATGCTGCGTTATAGCAGAGAATAATTCTGGAGAAGCGCGTTTCTGTGAAATGATTCTAATATTAGCCAGAATGTTTTGAAAAACTAAGTTAGTAGCATCTTTTAAACAAATGAACTCTACCCCTCTGATTGGTGAACTCACACTGATGCTGCTTTATCACTTTGCTGTATATTGTGTGTTTATCTGATCAGGAGCGTCATGGTGGTGATTCACTGGTGAATGTCTGCTGCTGTTTCTCAGATCCACCACTAGAGGTCGGTATGAGACCATCAGATTTAAAGTCTGCTTTAATAACTCCACATGAATTTAGACAAAATCTAAAACTGTTATTAAGTTGGGCGGAGCAGTGTGAAGCAGAGTGCAAACACCTGAATGTGCTCGAGGAAATATTTTATTTAAAAGGTAATTGTTCAGGAGGCAGGGTGGCATAGTGGGTGGTACTGTCAGTTTGCACCTTCAGGGTTCATGGACTTTGCATGTTCTTCTCGTGCTTGTTGGATTTCCCCCAGGTACTCCAGTTTCCTCCCGCAGTCCAAAGGCATGCAGATTAGGCTAATTGGCGTTCACAAGTTGCCCATAGTGTGTAAATGTGTGTGTGCCCTTTGATGGATTGGCACCATGTCCAGCGCACACACACACACATATGTCGCAGTGTTATAGTAAACAGTATACGCGTGCACGGATGTTGACTACACAAGTGATGCACGCATTGAGACAGAGCATGGGAGACAATTACCCACAATTCTGCTCGTATTTCAAGACCTCGCCCGTTTACCAAGTTAAAATTAATTTCTAATTTTTGCTCATCTTGCAAAACACTCGCAATCCAAGGTTCCACTGTATTACTGAATAAACGTTAAATTATTTTATTTAAATATACCAGACAAATTAAATTGTGTTGTAAAACAAGCACAAACTTTGCAAAAGGGTAAGTTGTTGTTCTCTCATGAATGTGACATCACCAGAAGTAGAATTGTAAACAGTTAATAGTAGGCAGGTCATGTTTGACTTGTTTTGTCAGACATTAAACTAACATTAGTTGCTTATTACTTAGAGTGTCAACCTTACTAATGAACATATATCAGTCTGTACAATGTGATCAACCCAAACCCCAAATTAAAACCCGATAAGTAATAAAATAACACCGTAGCAGCAAACCGGTGTTTATAGTGCTGCTATTAACATCTACTACAGATTACATTTGTGCCCCAAACTTACAACAATCTTAGATGCTGTCTGGGTTACACGGTGTGTTATCTTTAAAATGTAGACAACTTACCGTTTTAAATGAACTAATAATGCTTATTAAATAGAAAAAGGTCTTATTTAACTTATCCATGGTTTATTTAACTCCAGGAGATCCTGAAAATTGTGAAAGAACAAACAGGTGCTGTGATGAAGGTGGAAAACAATCAGACATCTGATTGTAAATTTGCATACAACAGTTAGTGAGTTATTTAATGAGCAGTAATTATTATAATTACACAAAACTAACAGAGTTCTGTCCTGTTTAACCTGATAATAAGATATATTATCCTATTAATAAGGTTGTAAAATGTCTTATTACTATAAATGTTAAATTAGATAGAAGAAATAAATCGTGGAAACCCACTCACGTGGTAATAAAAGCATTAGTTTACGCTCTCTCTCTCTCTCTCTCTTTCTGAAATATCTTGTTGAGGACAGCCAGGTAAAGGGGCAGTGCGTTCTCTTTGCAGTAATTGTTCAGCTTCTC
>JAQMYL010000033.1:308142-320517 GCA_030014365.1 Clarias pachynema | reverse complement strand
GAGTGTGTGTGTATGTGAGGGGTGTGTGTGTATGTGAGGAGTGTGTGTGTATGTGAGGGGTGTGTGTGTATGTGAGGAGTGTGTGTGTATGTGAGGGGTGTGTGTGTATGTGAGGAGTGTGTGTGTATGTGAGGGGTGTGTGTGTATGTGAGGAGTGTGTGTGTATGTGAGGGGTGTGTGTGTATGTGAGGAGTGTGTGTGTATGTGAGGGGTGTGTGTGTATGTGAGGGGTGTGTGTGTATGTGAGGGGTGTGTGTATGTGGCTTCTGAGCTGTATATAAGTTTATCTCAGCAGCGCGCTATTACACTCTCTCTACAGCATTCATTCTAGAGTCACCATGGCAACCACTATGCTGGGACTTCTGGGAGTTTTTCTCTTTGTTTTGTCCACAAACTCAAATCCGACACCGCCGACCAACTTCGATCTGAGCACGGTAATAATAATATGTTAGAAGAAGAAGAATTTGTGTAATTTCTCATTATTTAAGTTTTTAAAAATAACATCCTCTTTTTTTCAATTTCTTTACTTTATGTTGTCTTCTTAAACATTTGAGAAACATTTTTTTTTCCACATTTCTTAATCCTACTGTGAAATGTGTGAATATTTGAGATTTATTTATTTACTTATTTACCCTCTTCTGCTTTTGTGTTTTTGAATGTTTGCCCTCAGGTGGAAGGAAAGTGGTATCTGTCAGCTGTAGTTTCCAGTTCACGATTCCTAGATGGTCACAGATTGATGGACAAGGGCTCTGTGGTCGTCCTGACAGCAACTGCTGACGGAAACCTGCTAGTGAACAGCTCATATCTGATGTGAGAAACAGACGGAAAAACCTGCACACAGTGAGAACTCTTTAGATACAGAATATTACAATTGTGTGTGTGTGTGTGCAGGAGTAAGGACCCTAAAGGATGTATCAAGGTATCCCGTTTACTGAGCGGATCTGAAACCCCAGGAAGAGTCTCTACCTACAGCATCCGTGAGTCTGAAACACACCACAGAATTATAAATGATGTACAGTTATAAATGATAACGCTTTATTCTGTGCAGTAACGTGTCATGAGGATTGTAAAATGCAGTAGTATGTTAATGTACTGTATCTCTCTCTCAGACTCCCGGCCTCAGGCTGAAACCACTATTTTGGATGTGAAGGATGATGAGTACATTATCATCCAGACCAAATCGACTTTCATGAAAAATGTCATCATCACCCTCAAGCTCTTCAGTCAGTCACCAGCTCTTTATGAGAATTTTATTACTATTAATATTTTTATTAATGTTATTATATTCATACTGAAACTTTTATTAGCACTAGAGCTATAATTATTAGCTTTCATTCAAGCTAATGTTTATTAATTCTGTATAATTAATAAACTACACAAAAATTTTATTACCAAATTAAAATTGATCCCATAACAGGACTCTGTGTGTGTGTGTGTGTGTGTGTGTGTGTGTGTGTGTGTGTGTGTGTGTGTGTGTGAGACAGCCCGTGAGCCTTTGGTCAGTGAGGCCGTCAGGAAGACGTTCAGTCAGTTTGCTGTGATGCAACACATCGACCCTGAGCGAATCCAGATCCTCCCTTACAACGGTACGACACACACACACACACACACACACACACACACACACTCTGAGACACACACTAACCCTGCGTTTAGGACACTGCAGGAGCGTGATTGTTGTTTTCATTGTTCAGGTGAATGCGTCTGAGGAGCCGACTCTGATGTCTGACCCCTGACCTCTGCAGAAATCATCACTATGGCTGCACACAGATAAATTACACTCCACCTCCTGATCAGGGTTTCAGCTTCTGTTCCCTACAGCAGGAGTTTAAACGTATCGAATAATCTACTGCTTCAAGCAATAAAACATGATTTACTGGCTGTTTCTGGTTCTTGGCTTTTTATTGTAATCATTCTGCTACTGTACAGAAATGTGTGTAAGCCTTTTTTTTTATTAATTTCTTTATTTTTATTTTTATTATGATGTAGCAGTTTAAACAACAGTACATTATTTCCAAACAAATGTAATTACATTGTTCTCTGCCAATCAGTATTTCTTTTTTAATATAATTTTATTTAAAACTTTTTCAACTAAATATAAAATTAATAATCATACTCTGTACTGAATAATGTTCAGGAAAAGGCAAACAATAGAGATTACAATGTCATTTTTCATTCAGAAAGACAAAATCAATTGTTTTATACTTCCACAAAGTCTGGCTGTAATGGTTTTATATATTTAATCCACTTGGACCAGATTTTTCTAAACACATTCTTCTTCCAAAGAAGGGATATTTCATGGATATTTATTTTCCATGAAATAAATATAATTTACTATATCCATCCACTTTTGTATTGCGGGGGGTTCAGGAAGTAATCAAGCGCTTTTTTACCAGCAGATGTTAAAATGCCAAATAGGTATCTCTCTGAGGATCTTATCTGGAAGTCAACACTTCCTAAAAAATAATGTGGAATAAGTGTAAAGGTATTGAAGTGTTAAGTATGCTTTCCACTGCTTTATGAGGGTCTGCCCAGAAAGGTTTTATCACTGGGCACTCCCAAAATATATGCCAGTTATTGGCTTCCTGAAACCCACACTGTCTCCAGCATTTGGTGTCCCCTCCCTCAATATGTCCCCTCTGTTTTGGAATCTGATAAGACATTTCCACCCAAATTCCCAACATATGTGAGAGTTAGTACATTTCCATGAGAATTTACATACATCAAGCCATTCCTCATTTGATATATAAAAAAAATAATTACCATTTTTAATTAATGTATTCAGTAGAATGATTTTTTTAAAATCCTAAGACCTTTATAAAATCTAGATATGACACCTTTATTTAAATCACCTTGATAAGCACCTATAAATATTTTTACAATTGGGTCATTAAAGTCTGTTTTACTTTTGTTGTTGTTTTCAAAGTGATTGCGTAGCTGGAGATATCTATAAAAAACATGTTTCTCAAACTTTCTTCAAACTTTCAAGTCTTTTAAATCTCCCTTTTTTGTAAGAGGATAGAATGTTGTTATTCCTTTTGAGACCCACGACTTCAATCTATAATCCATTCTATTTGGTTTAAAATCAGGTCATAAGCACACCATTGAATTATTTGTAATTTACAATCCAATTTATACTCTTCTTTTATTGTATTCCAGATTTTTAGTTGGGCTTTAATCAGTGGGTTTGCACTTCATCTATATATCTTCCCAAGTTTTTATGTGCCAATACTGCTTGAATTGGGGGATCATTCATTATCGAGTCATCTATTTTCCCAGAAATTATTATATACTGTATCTCCCTTCCTTATCTGAAATTTCTGAGAGGTATTTAAATGATAATTTTTGTGATATTAACATTGCTACTCCTCTTCTATGGTCTGACTTATAAGATGAGTAATACACCTTAGAGAATCCCATTCTCTTTAATTTTTCATGTTTTACAGAAGTAAGATGTGTTTCTTGTAGGAGCTGTCACAGCGTGCGCCTGTAATGTGCGCGCGCCCAAATCTAATATCACTCCTCGCTCACTCTTATGCTCACTAGGTAGGCGGCCTCCCCTTCCGTAGGTGTGCGGTGCCGCAGAAATAGGCACGGCTGGTGAGCCATTTCCATGAACTGATGAACTATAACATGAACTATAAAACACAGCGGGGAGTGTAGCTAGGGGTCTGTTGGAATACTGGACTTTCTGGAACATTTATTCTCTTCAATTCTTGTTTAATGTGAATTATAGACACATCCACTGCTGTGGAGACGACGAGATGACATGTTACTTTGCTGTAACCCTGTTCCCTGAAAAAGCGGGAATGAGATGCTGCGTGAAAATGCTATGGGAACGTCTCTTTGTTCCCCGGTTGTGAAGCATGTGTGTGTCAAACACGACAAAAGTCATCTGATAAGGTGCACCTGCAGGTTATAAATAGGACTGAACCGGAAACATCCTCAGGTCAATTTTTGTCTGAAAGGACGTCCAGTCATGCCCGCAGTGCGGCATTGGAGCGCAGCATCTTGTTCCCGCTTTTTCAGGGAACAGGGTTACAGCAAAGTAACCCGAGACGTTCCCTTTCAAAAGCTACACTTGATGCTGCATGAAAATGCTATAGGAACGAGAATACCAACGCCACCACATTGCTGTAAAAACCTCGCTACTGTTTATATTAGAACAATAGTTAGCCGCTAACAGAATTCAGGAGTGAGTAAGGACCACCAGAGATGACAATATATGATCAAAGTGTATATACATTTAATATAGTGCTGTACATCATACCAATCACACACGCCGGCCACTCATGCCACATTCATCCAGTCCGTGGGAGTGATTATATAGAGTCCTTTCTCTTTTAACACAAGTCCATATTAATGAAGTGACCGAACCAGAGAACGTCCTGCCCCGCACACGATGTCCTCCGCGAGCGACGTCTCCTTTAAGAGTGGCACGGAGGTCACCCGAAGGATCGGCCCCGCACGCACACTGCCGCTGCTGTGTTTCCCCCGGGGGAACAGTTGACACACCTCAAGACCCAGGAGAGCACTCAAAACACAAACAAAAACCCTCCTGCATAGCAGGAGGCATGTCCATGAAAACCAGGCAAAATAAATGTATACTATACACGAATTATATGTGCCTTGGCGGGCATTACACCAATAAACAAACACAAAATAAACCCAAACATACTCACATGCGCTTTTTGGACGTAACAGATCCCGCATTCGGGTTTACATAAGATAATAGCTTTTAGCATTTAGCTCTTAGCTATTTATCATAGGCTGTGTAATGGCTGCTGTTACCTAGGCCCAGCCTCTCTTCTTCTTTTATTGATTTTATGGAGAAAGCCCCCACTGTGCCCCAGCTGGCCGGGAGCCCGTAACTAGGCAACCGCCTGTTACACTGCAAGTGTCTGCACCCCCAGGGTTGTGTAGTGTGCGCACAGTCCCCCAAAGGGGTCTCAGACATAATTCTGGGATGCTGACTCGAGGACCCGCGAGCCTGGAATTGCATGGATATCCAACTATAAAATCTGACAAATGTGTGCGGAGAGGACTAACCTGCCGCATCACACACTTGCTGCAAGGGGACACCTCTTGCCAGAGCAATTGATGAGGCAAGCCCCCTGGTCGAATGGGCCCTAATTACTAGAGGCGACGTCTGCCACGCGCCTCATAGGCTAGGCCAATAGCATCTCTCACCCAATGTGACAGCATTTGTCTAGTGGCGGCGACTACGGCCCCCATAAAATATAAAAACCTGCTCTGATTTACGTCACTGGCTAGTGCAGTGGATGTACTGTAAATCTGAAGAGCATGAACTGGAGACAGTAAGTAAAGTCTTTCCTGCTCTGGAGCTGTAAATGGCGGAGGACAAAGGCTTCGAGAACAACTGGGTGCATAGTCGAGAATGGAACCTTCGGAAGATGGCTGGGGTGAGGATGCAGAATAGCTTTGACTAGCCCAGGGGCAAAGTCTAAGCAAGATGGGGAGGCTGACAAAGCCTGCAAATCTCCAATTCACTTCAGAGAAGTAACGGCCATGAGAAAAAACATCTTAAGGAACAGAAGCCTGACAGGGGCTGAGTCTAGTGGTTCAAAAGGGGTGTCAACCAACCCCTCTAGCACAATAGCTAGATCCCAAGAAGGGACTGTTCCTCTAGTGGGCGGCCTCAACCATTTAGTTCCACTAATAAGTAAGCAACTAAAGGGTGCTTTCCACAGAAACCCCATCAGTCAGGACATAACAAGCCGAAATAGCGGCTATGTACGTTCTGAGAATACTAGGGCATAAGCCTGAGGTAAATTTTCTTGTAGAAACTCCACCACGGAAACAATTTGGCAGTGGACTGGGTCTACATGTTTTACTATGCACCAATTTTCAAATAGTCTCCATTTGAGGGCATAAGTTTTTCTAGTGGAGGGAGTCCTAGCACTTAGTATAGTTTTAATTACACTGGCTGAAAGACCAGCCTCTCTTCACTGGTCCCCCTCAGGGGCCAGACGTGAAGGTAGAAGAGCTCAGGCCGGGGATGGAATGTCATCCCCTGCATCTGAGACAGAAACTCCCTCCTCACAGGAGAGATATTAGATCTGAACACCACAAACTGGTCGGCCAATGGGGCGCTATCAATACAAGGCGCAAGCCTTGTTGACGGGCCTTCGCCAGGACTCCAGAGAGCAGAGCTATGGGAGGAAATGCATAAGACGCAGTCTGGGCCACGTATGGGCCATCGCGTTCAGACCCAGAGGAGCTGGAGGACTCGGAGAGTAATAAAGGGGACATTGTGTCTTCTCCCAGATTTGACTGACTATTTCGGGGTGGGGTTTCCAAATCCTGTGTGTCACAGCTTGTCTGGACAGCAAGACTGCTCCCATATCCACATGCCCTGGAATATAAATCGTCCTGAGGGACAGGAACTTGTCCTGCCCAAAGCAGAACCTGGTGCGCTAGCTTTTCCCAGCGTCGCAAGCACAGTCTGCCCAGACGATTATTTACGAGACTACCGTAGTGTTGTCCAACCACACTAGGACATGGTAGCCTCTCAGCTGCTGGACGAAGTATTTCAGGGCCAGAAATAGAGTCATCGTTTCGAGGCAATTGATGTGCCACGTGAGAAGATGACCTCTCCAGATCCCTTGGGCTGGACAGCCATCTAAGACAGAACAGAGCAGAACCGACTTGACCCGCTGCCTGAAAAGCTTTCCCCACCAGCGAAGATGTTAGTCTACATGACTTGGTGGGGAGTGTAGGCTTTTTCAGGGAGGATGAGCTCCTAGGAGAGAGATAGCCCGCAAGCCCTCATCGCTAGAAGAGAGCTCTGAAGCGATAGTTTCCATCTCTGCGGAAGCGAGAGAGGAAATTTCTTTGGGTGGTAACGGCTTATGATACGGCGAGAGAAAGGGAGGATTCCGTCTCATGCGCTTCCGCCAGATCAGCGCGCGAACCTCAGGAATGCGCCGCGGCTCGCGGTTTCGTTTTAAAGAAAGCAAGCCAAGCGCAAAGGACTTTAATAGGGAGGAGTTCGCAATGCTCACATCCTTCCTCAAGCCCGAGGATAGCGTGCTCTTTCCCCAAACACTCAAAACAGAAAGCGTGGAGATCGCCCTCCGCGAGATATCTTTCACACGGATGAACACATCTCCTCTTTAACTCTGCCATTTTTCTGGTGAGTAACAACTTTCTATTTTCGCTTTCTTTGCTCTGAAAAGTGCTTGCACACAAGCACACACACAATGCGGATCTTGAAGACAAAAAACCTGAGGATGTTTCCGGTTCAGTCCTATTTATAACCTGCAGGTGCACCTTATCAGATGACGTCACCTGACTGAGGTTATATAAGCCAAAGTTTTGGCGTGTTTGACACACACGTGCTTCACAACCGGGGAACAAAGAGACAGTCCCATAGCGTTTTCACGCAGCATCGAGTATTGCTTTTGAAAGGGAACTCTAATTTATCAATGAATTATTAAAATGGTCAGGGTCAGTCTCCTTGCTGTTTTTCCAGCTTTATGCGTGTTGTTGAGCGCTGATTAGACTACGTATGAAATTAAAGAGGAGGATCACATTAAATTAAATTAACAAATATTGTAAGTAAATAACAATAGCCCATATTTGGAAAAGCATTTTTATTTAGACTATAAATATGCATCTTATCACGGAGCGACCGGAGGTAAACAACAGACAACTTAGCAGTTAGCCCGTGTAGCGTGGATGGTAAACACAAACGCGGAAGCAGCGCGAAAAGGCAGGATAACCATGCAAATTATTATTAGAACTCTCTCGTAACGAGAGCAAGAGTCTAATCAAATAAACTCGCGTTCTTACAACACACACTCGGTCAGGAAGATAAACCCAGAAATAGTGAGCACTCACGATTCAGCAGGTAAATGTCGGGACCAGTATGGGCAACTCAATGACTGAGCGATGTGAAGCGCCATCTTGCCTCCTTTTATGTTTCCTGTGTCGCAACCATACTACTTCCGGGTCCTAGTGCCGGTCGCAGAGCGAGTGTGTATCTATTTTAGGTGTTCCAGCTGCCACTGTTCATATGGCTCTGTCAGAGTAAATCATTCAGTAACGAGCCTGTAAATTTCCATGTAAATTAGGTACAGCTGTATAAATAAATTGTTTAAATGTATTTATCATGAGCTATTGATCAGTGATTTATGTAAATGACTCAGTTTAGATGTAAGTAAATGCTCATTACTGCGCTGTTTGGAGGAGAAACGTGCTGATGATGTTTGGTCTGCATGCTGAGTGTTTTGGTCTGTGTGTATGTGTGTGTGTGTATGGTGTTACCTGAAAGGCGTCAATAGGTCTTACATATTCATGAAAAGTCGTGGATTATTCAGTGAAACAGAGGCTCTCCTGAAAAGAGTTGGTGACATCAGTCACTTTACCCCAAATAAAAGGTCTTTCTGAGTGTTATAATATAGTTGTAACATAACAGATAAACAAACTGAACAAACGGTGCGCACTGAATACTAAACCTAAACCGAATGCGTGAATTAAAAAACCGAGATGCGTATTCAGAGAAAGGCACGCCCACGAGAGGTTGTGCTTGGACCACTGAGCTTCTGCGGAGTCTAAAATTGACATTGTTACTGTTTTTTAATTGGTGAAATGGAAGAGATGGAAAGTTTCCTCATCATAACACGCCTTTATTGTTTTTAATCACTCTATACACAACCCGTGATTTTTTTATGCTATTTTAAAAATGGAAAATACTAATGGAATAATATTTTGTTTTTTATAAAAATATAAAATTTAAGGCTAATTGGCGTTCCCAAATTGCCCGTAGTGTATGAATGGATGGGTGAATGTGTGTGTGTGTGTGTGTGTGCCCTGCGATGGATTGGCACCCTGTCCAGGGTGTACCCTGCCTTGTGCCCGAAAGCCTCCTGGGATAGGCTCCAGGCCCCCCGCGACCCTGATCACAGGATAAAGTGGTATAGAAGATGAATGAATGAATGAATGAATGAATATAAAATTTAAATATTTTATAAAAATACCAAAAAAAAATTATTACAAGCAATACAATTATGTTATGATAAGGAAAATCTCAGTTTCTTCCATTCCAGGGATTAAAAACAGTAACAATGTCAATTTTAGAATCTAGAATCCAGAAGATGAAATTTGCACAAATTTAAAAGAGGCCCGAATCACTGCAGGTCTTCAGAAGAGCCTCAGATCCAAGTTGGTCTTAAAGTGGGGAGGGGTGCATTTCAGTTTCTCTGAATTTATTTCATTTGCTTGAAAATAACATTAAAAAGAACAATAAAACTTTTTTAAAAATATTGTTGATTACATTTGGGCTGAAAAAACTGTCGTCCTCAAAAATGTAACAGATGAGAACTCATGTCCATCAATCTGATATACAGTATGCTGGAGTAACTCCCAGGTGAGAAGACACTGCTTTGTGTAGTTCAAAGACAAGAAAACCTTTAAAACAAACATCAACAGCCTCCACCAAAGAGTCTGTAATGCAGAGTACAGGATGTGTCAGCCGCGATATACTATCCTATAACCATATTATACCAAAGAATACCAGTTATACCCAAAATAAAATACCTCCGCTGTTTTAACCATTACAGAGACATCACAGCCAGCGGTAATTTTCAGAAATTCTTTACAAGGTGAGGCTGTGTTGGGCTGGTGTTATGCGTAGAGCCCCATGAGAATTTCCTGAAGCGCGCTGTCGCATTGTATATACAACACAAGTAGCCTATATAATTGTTTGTTGCATTTCTAGTGGAGTATGTCTGCAGTTTTATCGATAAATCTGCTCATCTTTGCGCGTGCATTTATCAGCCTCTTGATCAACGGCACTGTGATGGCGGGCCTAGAGCCAACGCCTCTTATTATCTAGGCACTCATTTATTGTTTACTATATATTTAAATCGCATATCGCATATACACACATTCATCATGAATGATATATTGCAAAATTAAATCATGGAAACAATATTGTTTTAGGCTGACTTTATTAATAATGATTCACTTTTGTATTCTTTTGTACTTCATCTTTTTGCACACACACGTGCACCTTTAAATTAAATCCAATTAAATCAGACTAGTTGTGTTTTGATACCATTCTTTTTATTTACTATAGGGTCACAGTTGTATTATGCTTTCTCTGGAGAATAAACAAACCTGATAGATTGTCTTGAAAAGTCTTGGGCAGTCGCGGACTGGAGCGCCATGAAACATTCATTGAAATGCAATTCTTATGCACACAAAAAATAAACTACACAGCAAAAATATGTTTTATATATATATAAAATGAGCAACTAAATTTCAGTCATAAAGAGTATAATTTTTCGCAAAGCAGACAAAATGCTAAAAGATGCACAGTAGTGGACTATTATCCTGTCCAGAGTGTACCCCACTCTGTTATACAGTTCTGTTTTATACAATTTAAAAAATACTTAATTGATTTAAAAAACATGCAATGTAGTCAAGATCTGAGGTTACAAAAAAATCTACATTTGTGGTTATTTACTCAAAACATTAGCGAATTGGTTTACATGATTAACTATAATTGTACTAAACAGTTTGGGCCATGGTGTTTAAATACAAGAAAAAATTTCACCACCCTGAAAAATAACATTAAAATAAACTCATATGATTTAAAATAAAGTCTTCATAGATGGACTTTACTTTTCTTTCAGGAGAAATAAACTCACAGATGACAAGATGACAAATTGTTCTTAATAATAAGTCTTATATTTATTCCCTAATGCAATTAAATAGTTTATTTCCCTTGTATAGAATGTAATCTAAAGAAGATATATATGACAGTAAAAAAAAAAAAAAGGCTTCAAAATGATTAATAAATGACTTACTGGGTGAAGTCTGTCCTCTATTGGTCTTTCAGCATTAGAGGTTTTAGCCTTCCTTTATATGTCACAGGGTTTCTATTGACTCTTCAGGATGTTTAATGGCATGGATTCTTGCTAATGTAACTCAGTTTAGAGACTGCCATGAATGCCATACACTTTTGCTTTTAGCATCTCATCTCCATCTTTGGTCTTTGGAAGTGATTTATGTCTCTAAGGTCAAAGTGACCTTTTCTTATGATTCATGGTATTCAACCTTTCACATTGAATTTATCATTTAAGATGTTTAACTGCTTCGGAATGTCCATTAGACCTAAAAATGTGCAAAGGCTGTGACTGGTATAGATTTTAATATTTTAACATAGCAGCGTGGCTCTGGCCAAGTGTAATAAGTCATGGGGTTGTCTTGATTTTCAATAATTTTGCACTTTCTTATTTAGTCTTATATTGAATTAGGAATGTGCTGATATTTTTTCACATTACTATTACTGACTGAACTTTAATTTACAATATCAGCATGGTTTTGCATTTAAAAAAATACTACATGAGATTTATTTTAAAAACATGTTTTTCAGAGGTATTGGGAGTTCTCTTTTTAATCACATATATAAGTAAATAATATTTAACACTGTAGTCAGGGTAAAATATTGCAAGAAACCACAAGTTGCTATCTTGGAAAAGGAGGACAGTTTGCTTAGTGTGGTGGGGAACATTGCAGAAACTCTAAGAGACATGAGTTCAACTGTAATTAGTATGAAAG
Source organism: Clarias pachynema (assembly GCA_030014365.1). Classification (NCBI taxonomy): domain Eukaryota; kingdom Metazoa; phylum Chordata; class Actinopteri; order Siluriformes; family Clariidae; genus Clarias; species Clarias pachynema. The sequence goes on along the minus strand of JAQMYL010000033.1, from coordinate 308,928 downwards.
CGCCGCGCGCAACTGTAAATCAAAGATTACACATTATTTCAAAAGGTGAAAATAAACATTGTTATGTAAATTAAATGAATGACTGAACTTGTCCCATCCATGCAAGAATCATTTGCTTTGTAGATTAATGAAGAGGAGTTGCAGTGCAGTAACCACTGTTTTTTTTTTTTTTTTTTTTTTTTACCCAAAAACCTGGAGGTGTGAGCCAACAAAAAAAAACCAATAAATGGTTCACTGACCATGCTATTTCTGTATTTGATTGGCTAGCCAACTCACCTGAATTGAACTCCATTGGGAATCTATGGAGTATTGTCCAGAGAAAAATAAGAACCACCTGACTCAACAGTCCAGGTGAACTGAAGGCTGCTATCAAAGCACCTTGGTCTTCAAAAATACCTGTAATGCTACAAACTGATGTCCTCCACGCCATGCCACACTAATGAAGTAATTTGCTAAGGAAGAGCCCAGACCAAGTAATTGGATAACCCCTGGAGGGTGCTCTGCAGCCATAGTGTGTTTTGTTTATCTTGGACTTTATGTTTGGTGCTTGGCACTTTAAAGTTGATGTCAGTGTTCATTATGTCTGATTTCACAGTTATTAACAGGTGTTCAGCATATTATTGATGAGCCACTTTATTTAGGCCTCTGTCCATTCTAGTGTTTTTGTCTCACAATATAGGTCTGTTCTGTTGTTAGTGTCATTGCTAAGCAGGGGTCCGTTCTTCGTACGTCGCTAACTCAGTTAGCTGGATTTGAATGTTGTGGATTTGTCCTGATCTTGGATTG
>JAQMYL010000033.1:285584-297257 GCA_030014365.1 Clarias pachynema | reverse complement strand
ACCCACTTCAATAATTATTTTGTTTTTATAAAGCTGCATTGCAGCACTCCCCCCCCCCCCCCCGACGCCCCTCCTTGTTCATTCGAGATCTCAGACTGTATCTGTAACACAGCGGCTCCACACCGAGTGACCCCGAGTGAGACTCTGAGAGTCTGAAACTCTGACGATCCCGAATCTCATCAACACAAACACACGTTTCAACATCAGCCCTGTCCTTACAACTGTAATATTTACAACTTTTCATTCTTACATTTAATGTCCTTCTTTGTGTGTGTGTGTGTGTGTGTGTGTGTGTGTATTTCTGCACTTTTTGTCTGCAACTAGTCAGTTCTTTTTTTTTTTTTTTCTTAGATTAGCATAAACTTAATTTTATTAACAATTTAATGTGTTTATTGTGCTTCAGTTTTCTACCTCCGTAATTCTAATATGAACTAATATTATTATTATTATTATTGTTGTTGTTGTTCGGGGTCTCACCGTCGGCTCTGTCCCGACCCGGACGTGATTTATTTTCTTCCTCCAGGTTCAATATTTGTGGTCCCCTCTTGTCTAAATGTCATCCCTTCTTCTGAGACAATACGGAGGGGTGAAGGACGACAGAACGGAGGGAGTGTGTGGGAGGAAGGGAGTGACGGAGGGGGCACACTCGTAAAGAACAGCAACAAAGTTTGGGAAAATTAAACAAGAGGTGAGGGGACAGGGGCGTGTCCTCTCTCTCTCTGTCTCTCTGTATTTATCCCTCCATATATTTATCACTTCATTCACTCGTGTTTTACGCAAAAGTCGTTTTTGTAAGAGATATAAAGGGTGACATTTTCTGACGCAGCCCTCACTGACACTAACACACACACACAGATACGTCATGAGTTTTCAAGGAAATTCCCATGTATCCCCCCCCCCACACACACACACACACACAGAGCCTGTCCGTGAGTAACCGTATCGAGGTGTCCCGTCACACCGTTATTAAAAACATGATTCAGTTCCCTACAGCTGCAGATTCACTGATTCACTCAGAGGAGTCATTTACACTAACGACTCATTCAGGATTCACTCATTTACCAATATTTATTAAAGACCACACACACACACACACACACACACACCCCTAATAACGAGGCTGAGCTCATCTCTGTCCCCCTCCCTCCCCCTGTCCCTCTTTATAAGTCCTGTCCCTCAGCACTCGTCCCCTCATACTCCTCCGGATCCTCCGTCTCTACAGGAATACACACTCTTTGTTTTCTTCTGTTTAGTGTTGGGGGAAGGAGACACACTCAATTAGGACTTTAATTAGACCTCAGTGATGGCTTTATTGGACTTTAATTAACATTTTAATTACAGTGTTACAGATTATTGGAGTGAGGTTATAGAAAAGTTATTTACACTCTGTTAATGTAATAATAATAATAATAATAATAATAGTGATTGATCCTTACACTGAAGTTCAAGAGTGAGACAGGAGTGAGACAGGAACGTCACCCCGAGTGTTGATCACTGGAGCAGGTTTAATTATCATCCTGCCGGACTTGTTCTTTATTATTATTATTATTATTATTATTATTATTGGATGGCTGCCTTGGTGACCTGGACAGGTATGTCTCACTTCTTCTTTACAGCTAAACACTTTTGAGATCATACAAACACACACACACACACACACACACACACCTAACACTGCACTATAGTGTGGTCTTTTAATCAATCAATCAATCATCAGATTAAATTATTAATTGATTAATTTGTTCATTTATAAACTGCACTGATTTCAGCCAACTGACTTTGACAGAGATGAGGGGAGCGTCCGTCCCCAACACTGCACCTGAGAGAGTGAGACAGACAGACTGATGGACAGACACATAAAAACTGACCAAACTGACAGACATCTGGGGAAATCCTAAGAAGATAGATAAACAGCGAGAGAGAGAGACAGAGAGAGAGAGATAAATAAATAGACAGAAAGCTGGACAGATAGAAAGATAGAGAAGTAGACAAATAATTATATAGACTGAGACAGAGAGAGAGACAGACAGATAACAGAATAGATATTCACACAGACAGACAGACAGATCACTAACGAGACAAACCTTTAAACGGACAGACGGAGGGATAGACAGTCTGATGCCCACTGTCTCTTCTGTCAATCACACGGGACGATGCCTCCTGCTGTTGCTATGGGCAACCCACCTCGCCATGGCAACCAACTGGCTGTAAGTGAGAGATGACGACATCACACCCATAACTCTGACCTTTCACCTCATTCATTAGTTATCATTAGAACTAGGGGCGGAGTTGTGGGAGGGGTTATGGGCGGGGCTGAGGGCGGTGTTAGTGTAATAAGTCATTTACTTTTTCCACATCACTAATTAGTTTGTGTGCAATAATGATTCCTCCATAATACACTGCCCTCTCTGTCTGTCTGTCTGTCATTCTGTCTCCATCTGTCTGTCTGTCTGTCTGTCTGTCATTCTCCGCCTCTCAGCACATTTATTCATATACAGTTACTGCAGGTCACATGACTTGGGTTTCTAAATCTGAACTGTGGTTGCCTTTGTTCTTCTCCCTCTCCACCTGTCTGTCTGTCTGGCTGTCTGCAGTTCTCTGGTGCGTGTGCCGCGCTCTCGGCCGGTGTCTGGCTCAGAGGTGTGTGTGCGTCTGCGGGGTCTGTCCGTGGGGCAGGTGGGGGTGTGTAGGGCTCGAGGGGAGGTGATGGAGTCCGTACGCAAAGCGGCTGAGATGGTCATCGACGAGGTGAGAGACAGACAGGTCATAGTTAATAAAAACACAATATGTACATGATATGATCTCACACACACACACACACACACACACACGGGAGCTGAAACTCCTGAAATGTCCTTTGATGCCCGAGGTGTCTCCACTTCCTGTTAGTGATGATGATGATGATGATGATGAGCTCCAGCTGGTAGCTTCCCTGTGCGACATAAAAAGTGTGTGAGTGTGTGTGAGACAGCACTCACTGGACTGAGCAACACACAGCGCAAAGGGAAAGTCCAAGGAGCTCAGGTCAGATCTGAGAGAGCAGATGAAGAGTTACACACATCAGGGACGTCTCTCAGATCCACCTCTAAACTCCTGCAGACTCCAGGATCAGCTCACACTTCTGTACACACTGTAAGGACGAGTTATCAGCAGGTGGCGCCACTGAGTCAGGGTCTGGAATAAAACCCAAACTGTCGTCCTCAGCTGAGAGGAAACTGGTTCTTATGGTCAGGAACCACCACGACACAATCCTGCCATGAACTGGAAGTTTCCGGAACACCAGTGTCACCGTCTCCAGTCAAACCAGTTTTACTTCACCATGGACTGAAAGAAAGACGCTTCTGCTCCAAAATCCACACCTTCAGTAAAGTTTGTGAAGAAAAAGGCTTGTGGAGGAAAGTTCTGACCAGAGGTATGTGTGGAGGAGTAAAGGTGAGCTCTGTAGCAGCTGTTGAACATGGTGGTGGTAGCACCAAACTCTGGAGCTGTTCTGCAGCCATGAAGAAGGAGAACCTCAAATCTTCACCTAGATGATTGAGATCTTAATGTTCTAGCAGGTCAGTGAGCCAGAACACACACAGAGCGCTGGGTGTGGAGGGAGACGCAGCAGACGAGCTTTAAGGTTCTGGAGCCGCGGGCGAGTCGGGGGTTTGGAGATCGAGCTTTAAGAGTCGGATCTGAGCTCAGAAACTCAGTTTATTATACAGAAGAGCCGTTAGATATCTCACCAGACCTCTGGCTGGAGCTCGAATAGACATTAATAAATAACTAAGTAAATATCTAAATTTATAAACATAATAAACATATTAAATATGAAATCTCTCTCTCAGTGTCAGCATCAGTTCCGTAATCGGAGGTGGAACTGTTCCACTACGCCTCGTGGTGTTAACGTGTTCGGCAGAGTCATGACCCAAGGTCAGAGATTTCACCTCTATACACACACACACACACACACACACACACACACACACCTCTAACACCTCTACACACACATCAGTGTTACCTAGAATCACGTCCCCGTGCTGCTGTTAGTTATTAGTTAAACCGTCTGATTCTCCTCTAACAGCCTGAGGTCATGTGACTGTCCTGTAACAGAAACTGAGACGACATCATCACATCACCTTCATAATTAGCAGTACCAGTCTAACTTTATCTCTTCCCTCACAGAGGTGTGTGTGTGTGTGTGTGTGTGTGTGTGTGTGTGTTGCAGGGACACGGGAGGCGGCGTTTGTACACGCCCTCTCCTCTGCAGCTGTAGCTGTTGCAGTGACACGAGGCTGCAGCCGGGGGGAGCTGGAGAGGTGTGGATGTGATCGCAAGGTCAGGGGAGTGAGCCCTGAGGGTGTGTGCACACACACACACACACACACACACACTGCTTACAGATGTGAACTGTGTTATTGTTGTGAGGTCAGAGGAGAATTCTACCTGAGTGTTTATGAGCCTCTCTTACCCCTGTGTGGGTCAGTGGGGCGTCAGTGTGGAGATTCTTGGCGTACCCGGGGGGCGGAGCGCGGGGGGCGGAGCACGGGGTTGGCCATGATACAGCGTCCTGGAGCAGACGGGGTTAAGGGCCGCGCTCAGCAGTGATGGAGCTGGTGGAGCCGGGGCTCAAACCGCCGACCTTCAGATCAGTAACCCTGAGCCTTAACCCTCTGACCTGCCCCGAGTCCGTCTGCCTCTGTCAGGAGGTTAAAACTCATCCACAGATGAACTTGGTTATAAGGAGATGAGCAGAGTCTCAGGATACGAACCCTACTGGTGTTGGATGTCCACCACTCCACACGTCCACACACTCTCCTGTCCTAATGCCCACCTGTTCAAACGTCCATACGCTTACTTGTCCTCATGTCCACCCGTCCAGATGTCCTCATGTCCGTGTGTCCCTGCAGGGTTCCAGTGGTCGGGGTGTTCAGATAATCTGTCGTACGGAGTGACGTTCTCTCAGACGTTTGTTGATGAGGCGGAGCGAGTGAAGGGGACGTCGTCAGGACGACCGCTAATGAACCTCCACAATCACGAAGCAGGACGGAAGGTGAGTGCAGACAGACAGACAGACAGACAGACAGACGACATGGATCACATTCTGATAGAAAGAGTGTGTAATCCCCCCCCCCCCCCCCCAGGCCATCCTCCACAACATGCAGGTGGAGTGTAAGTGTCACGGAGTTTCAGGCTCCTGTGAGCTGAAGACCTGCTGGAAGGTGATGCCGCCGTTCCGCAGAGTCGGTGCTGTACTGAAGGAGCGATTCGACGGAGCCACAGAGGTACGACTCGTCTTAATGATGTGCAGGGCATTATGGGTAACACACATACTCACTAACAGGTACGGTGTGTGTGTGTGTGTGTGTGTGTGTGGGGCTGCTCCGGTGTTTGGGGCGGGGCCAGCTATCTCTCACAAACACTTGTGATTGTGTCTGACTATGGATACACAGTAAGGTCAAAGGTCACCTTGTCTCTCAGGTGCGTCTGACTCGTATCGGCTCCCGCGCCGCTTTGCTGCCGAAAGACCCCGGCGTGAAGCCGCCCGCCGCGCGAGATCTCGTCTACCTGGCCGCGTCTCCCGATTTCTGTCGTCTCGACCCCGAGAACGGCGTCCTGGGAACCGCGGGCCGCCGCTGCAACGGTGCGTAATTACAAGATTGACACGCCCCCTCATCTCCATACTCCACCCACTCATTTACATACGGTTTGAGGTTCATCAGTGTAACGCTCTCTCTGCCCCTCACCCCTGTGCCCCACCCCTTTCCTACCCCACAGGGACATCACGTCTCGCCCCGGACAGCTGTGAGCTGCTGTGCTGCGGTCCGGGTTTCCGCTCAGGTCGAGCCGAAGTGGTTCAGCGCTGCTCCTGTAAATTCTCCTGGTGCTGCTCGGTCCGGTGTCAGCAGTGCAGAAACACAGTGCTCATACACACCTGCAGAGAGTGACACACACACAAACACACAAACACACACACACACATATACACACACATATATATACATAGTTTATCTTTAAAGTGCAGCCTCATCATTCAGTCAAGACAAAAGTAAGGACACCCTATAAATGGAGAGAGAAGTACCTGTACTGCAGGATGCCTAGAGGGCGCTCTTTCACCACTCAGTCGTCATTTAGGGGCGTGGCTAAATGTAAATCAGCTGTGTGGTGAAGCTGTGAGTGCTGATTTGCATGCAGTGATGATGATGATGATGATGATGTCATATAAGAGGTTACAGCAGCCGACCAATCAGCAGCTTCGCTACAATTCACTTTACAATCTCTTCTTACACGATACATTAAAGTATATGTATGAAAATGATAATAAAGCCTGAACCGTCTCTCTCTCTCTCACACACACACACACACACACACACACACACACACACAGACTAACAGGACGAGACAAAGCTTTCAGGCGGAGACTAACCCTGTAACACAGAGCTGTAGTGTGAGGAGTGTAAAGAGTGTAGTGTAGTGCACAGTGTGTTTGTACTATTCACTGATTATAATCTCATATTTATTACAGACTCATCACCTGTCATCACACACACACACACACACACACACACACACCTGTCATCTTACACACACCTGTGTCACAAAGGGCTTAATAAACTCATCGCCATGGTTACAGCAGCACTGCCTCGTTATTCTCTCTCACACACACACACACACACTCCTGTCTGCCTGTTACACTCTGTCTGATCACTCTGTGTTTACACTAATACTATTGATAATTTTTTATTGGTATATTTATAAACACACACTGTTTCTGTTCCTCATTAAAACACCTGGATTTTATTTCCTTCCTCATTTACTTTGTCAAAAATAAAAACAGTGTTTAAAATAGTGTTCATCCTTTAGGACACGCCCACTATTCCCACTGTAATGATGGAGGTTATAATGCATTATAACAACACACAGATTAGGGCTGACCTGCTTCTGTGTAACTGGGTTACAGTGGACATCTGAGAGAATATTATAGGATGGATATCTAGCCCCTCCTACTAAACACACACTGATCTGTGTGTGTGTGTGTGAAGTAGGTCACATCATTGTGTTTTACATGCTCACTCTGCCTCCTTGTAGAGCATGATACAAGTATTATGGGATGGTGTGTGTGTGTGTGTGTGTGTTCGGGGAGGTAGACTCCACCTACACAACTCCGACCCTGAAGGGTGACCAACACTAAATCTCCATGGTGATGTGTGTGTGTGTGTCCCAGACCCTGATCATCTGTAATCCATCATTAACCCCTGATTCATCTCCTCACTCTGTACCGAAATCGTTTCCATGGTAACGGTGCACGCGTCACACAGACCTGGTGATGAGACGCTGTCCATGTGGTGATGAGACGCTGTCCATGTGGTGATGAGACGTTCCCTCTCAGGAGTCTCCAGTGTCAGAGCTGAATAAAGTTTTTTAAAGGACTTGTTCAAAGATTTTAAACTTTCTCACCTGCGCAGTCACATGACCTATAAATCCTACGACTCAGAGGGCGGCGGAGGCTCGTGTGATGAGGCTCTGAGGTCGAGTCCCAGGTTAAAGAGAGTGTGTGTGTGTGTGTGTGTGTGTGTGTGTGTGTTATGACCTGTGCTGCTGCTGTAGATGTTCTACAGGCTGGAAGCTGCTGATCGGTTCCTATGTCCTCAGCACCTTCTCCAGGACTCTGAGTTCCTCGGCGCTGCAGCTCCTGGTCCAGGATGTGAAGTTCTCAGGCTGTGATGAGGATGATGAAGAAGGAGAAGCAGGAGGGATGGTGTTGCATCGTGGGTAGTATCAGTGACCCGGATGTTCACCATCAGTGTGTAACCGGGCCTGAGGGTCATCTCACCAGGTCTCCTCCAATCACAGCTCACAACACGTATCGAGATGATCTGACCAGAAATGCTCACTTAAGTCTGTGGCCTCACACACACACACACACACAAACACACACACACTAACCCATTAAACCACTTCCTGTTTAAGAATTTAAAGAGCTCATTTGCAAAAGGATCAGGTGTATTATAATAATAATAATAATAATGATAATGATATTAATAGTAGATGTAGTAGGGTCATTATGTGTGTGTGTGTGTGTGTGTGTGTAAACTCAGATTACAGGTCATTCATCTCCAGATTAAAATCCTCTCAGGTGGACACTTGGCCCTGCTCAGATTATTATGGTCTGGTTGCTAGGTGCCAGAGTTTCCCTAGAGACCACGTGACTGACTGTAATGCCCCCCCACCAACACACACACACGTCCAACCTTCCCTTGTTTTTTAGGAGTTGTGTATATTATGGGATGGCACTGGACTATTATGGGATGTCAGAGCAGAGCGAGGGAGGGAGGGGTGCCGTCTCTATGGTAACGTGGTTGCTATGGGGGTAGGGACAGTGTGTGTGTGTGTGTGTGTGTGTGTGTTAGGCAGGGTGACTATTATGGTCTGTAGGTTGCGAGGTGGCTGTGCTGAGTTCAGTGTGTGTTCAGGATTATTATGGGATGTCCCCCCCCCCCACCGGGCTCTGTGTGTAAGTGTGTGTGTGTGTGTGTGTGTGAGTGAGAGAGAGAGAGAGAGTAGGGCTGCACACTGGACGTCGCGGCTCCATCACACACACACACTCCAGCAGTTTATCCGCGGTTTGTCTCTCCGGAAGTTTAACATTAGTTTAATCAGCGTTTAATTACAGCGCGGTAGGGGCAGCGCGCGCGCGTGTGTGTGTGTGTGAGAGAGAGAGAGAGAGAGAGAGAGAGTGTGTGCGCGCGCTCGCGTTCTCGGTGCCTCCGACTGACCTGTGAGTAAAACCTGACTATTATCTGCTTCATGTGTGTGTGCGCGCCTTTTCAGCGCAGTGTGTGTGTGTGTGTGTACAGCCTGTCACTTAGCTTAGCCTAGCTGCTGTCCCAGTGTAAGTTACTCTCGCGCTTACTTGCCTCATGAGCGCGTGTTATTTAATAAAACTCGTGTTCTGCGTCATAAACCAGCGCCATTATTTGTGTTTATTTCCGACGTCCTGCTAGCCAAACTTCACCTCAGGTGTTTTTATTTTGTTTTCCCTATCCGTTTTCAAAAAGCCACGCCCACTTTCTTTGAGAACAGGTTCTCCTAGGCTTCTGCGCTTCTATTGGTCCGCGTTGTTTTTCCCCTCGCGAACGTGAGGTATTAGCCAATCACGGCGCTAGAGGCGGGACACGAGTTGACCAATCACAGGACAAATAGGGCGGGGCGACTCAAAATACGGGTGCACGACGTGACAGAAAGTGAGGGAAGTTAAAAACAACAGCGAGCCCTATGTTACTGCGTGTCAACAACTATAACTGAAGAAAATGTCATGAAATAAATAAATGAATTAATTAAGGATTATTAATAATGAAAATAAACTGCTATTAAATGTGTTAGCAGATGTGTTTGAACTTCCAGCATGTCAGGAAGTGAAGAGGAGTTTGGAGGCAGGAGCCTGTTAGAGGGTGAGGAGACACAAAACACTGAGACACAAACACCATCACTCGTACAGCTCAGCTCTCACACCACAGCAGAGTGTGTGTGATATACTGAAGTACATGAGTGTGTTGTGATGTGGTTCCTAGATGACGGAGCAGAGGAACACACACCTGAGACTCCAAAATCCAAGAAGAAGAAAAAAGCAAAGAAGAGTAAAGAGAGTAGGAGCAGTAAACGACAGAAAGTACTCAGAGAGGTCTGTCTCTCACACACACACGCAGTTTGAGTTTTTCAGCTGATCATTAGGATGACTGAATGTAGGGTGTGTGTGTGTGTGTTGTCCCTCTCCTGTCATATAGGAGGCGATGGTGAGCTCTCCCGAAGCTCTGGAGGCCCTGCGGCTGGTGGAGGAGGAGGATGAGGAGGAGGAGGAAGAGCGGGCCGTGCGATCGGACAGCGAGGGGAGTGACTACGCCCCCAGCAAGAAGAAGAAGAAGAAGTCCAGCTCCGCCTCCAAGGACAGGAAGCGAGCGGAGAAGAGCGGCGAGGGGAAGAACAAGCGCAAGGCTCCCGACCCCGAGGAGGAAGACGAGGACGATGAAGACGATGACTCTGGACAGGTGAGACGTATATTCAACACTGTTACCATGACAACAGCCGGGAAAAGAGCGAGGGATGAGATAAAGGGTGAAGGCCTGGGACGTAGAGAGTAAAGTGTAGAAGAGTGTTAGCAGGAGGGAGGGTGTGATGAAGGCGGAGAGTTACACACTGAACCCTGTCACGTGTCCGTCCTCATCGGCGCTCCTCTGTCCTCTCGTCCCCTGCGCAGGGCCCCAAGTCGTCGGCGGCGCTCCTGGCCGAGTGGGGGATGAAGGACATCGACCACACCTTCACCCAGGACGACTATCACACACTCACCAACTACAAGGCCTTCAGTCAGACGATCAGGTACGGCACTGAGCCACGCCCCCTCGGCCCCCTGGGGGTGTGACCGATGCTCACACTCTCTCTCTCACTCTCTCTCTCTCTCTCTCTCTCTCTCTCTCTCTATCTCACTCCCCCCCCCCAGGCCCCTGATCGCGGCGAGGAATCCTAAAATCGCCGTGTCGAAGATGATGATGGTTCTGGGAGCCAAGTGGCGCGAGTTCAGCACCAACAACCCCATCAGGGGCTCCGCCACTGCAGGACCCGCCCCTCTCACTGCCGACACCGTGACCACGCCCAGAGGGGCGGAGTCAACAGGGCCTGCATTGGTTTCCATAGCAACGACAACCACAACATCCTCTTTATCAGCAACAACAACAACACAACCAGCGGCACCTGCACCACCGCTGCGCAAAGCCAAGACCAAAGAGGGCAAAGGTGTGTATAGGGGTGTGTGTGTGTATAGGGGTGTGTGTGTAGGTGTGTATAGGGATGTATGTGTAGGTGTGTGTAGGTGTGTATAGGGATGTGTGTGTAGGTGTGTATAGGGATGTGTGTGTAGGTGTGTATAGGGATGTGTGTGTAGGTGTGTATAGGGGTGTGTGTGTGTGTGTAGGTGTGTGTAGGGGTGTGTGTGTGTGTGTGTGTGTAGGGGTGTATAGGGGTGTGTGTGTTTAGGTGTGTATAGGGGTGTGTGTGTGTAGGTGTGTATTGGTGTGTGTGTGTAGGTGTGTGTGTGTATAGGGGTGTGTAGGTGTGTGTGTGTATAGGGGTGTGTAGGTGTGTGTGTGTATAGGGGTGTGTGTGTGTAGCTGTGTATAGGGGTGTGTGTGTAGGTGTGTATATGGGTGTGTGTGTATGTAGGTGTGTATAGGTGTGTGTGTGTATGTAGCTGTGTATAGGGGTGTGTGTGTGTATGTAGCTGTGTATAGGGGTGTGTGTGTGTAGCTGTGTATAGGGGTGTGTGTGTGTAGGTGTGTATAGGTGTGTGTGTGTATGTAGCTGTGTATAGGGGTGTGTGTGTGTAGGTGTGTATATGGGTGTGTGTGTATAGGTGTGTGTGTGTATGTAGGTGTGTATAGGGGTGTGTGTGTGTAGGTGTGTATAGGTGTGTGTGTGTGTGTAGGTGTGTATAGGTGTGTGTGTGTATGTAGGTGTGTATAGGGGTGTGTGTGTGTATTGGTGTTTGTGTTGGAGGTTATTGGAAATGGACAAACGTCATTGTTAATGTTTGCTCAGACTCTTGCGTGTGTGTGTATGTGTGTGTATGTGTGTATGTATGTGTGTGTATGTATGTGTGTGTATGTATGTGTGTGTATGTATGTGTGTGTATGTATGTGT